>JAGKTI010015205.1:993-20761 GCA_018397915.1 Birgus latro | reverse complement strand
GCTGTTATCCTAAAAATCAACAATAAATTTTATTGCACTAAGCGACATTTGTGAACAGAAAATACCGTACTCAAAATTTGCTCACACTTTGCTTCAACGCTAGTAACCTTTGAGGTACAAATATTCACAGCATATTTCCTTTGATTCTGTCAGTGTTTAATCATATCCATCTCAAAACCCCTCTCATAATTTGTCCATTTACTCTCTTCCAATAATTCCTCATTATCCTCTCCATGCACCCTTCCCTAACCCTCCATCTCTCCCTACCACTCTAGTTCACTCTCATCCCAACCATTCCCTAGTCGTCTATTCCATCCTATCCTTCCCCCATCTTCTCTTCCTCCTACTCATCCAATCTCTTTGGAACTCATTTTCCCAGAATAGTTTTCCCCCAAAGTTCAGGTTCAACTATGACAGATTTTTCATAAATGGAGGACACCTGTAATGTGTACAGACTGTTTTTGCTTTTCTTTGTTTTTCCTTTCTGTTCATCTTGTTTAAAGAAAAAAAAAATCTATGTAGAGTCCAGTCATATCTAATCAATCTCTGCCCAAACTTCTCTCTCCCTACCAGTAGTCCGCTAGGTTGGTTTCAAACTTAACTCCTACTACCTTCCACAGTTCTTTACGGGGTGTTTCTTCCTGCTGACAAATCTCTTTCGACAAAACCTCCCTAATCCTCTCTCTCTTCCTATCATTCTAGAATTTCTAGTTCACTCTCACTCCTGATCATTCCCTAGTCGTCTATCCCATCCTACCTTTCCCTCTTCCTGGTACTCCAACTCATTCCCTGCAATGTTCTGTCACACCCAACCAATCTCTGCCTACTTTATCTCTTCCTACCAATAGTTCACTGGGTTGGTTTCAGAGTTACTCCTGCTACTACTTTCCACAACTCTTTACGACATCTGTTTTCTTGCCGACAAATCTCTCTCGACTAAGACTCCCTAATTCTCTCTCTTCATACTATTCTGTAGACTTTCACACCAAATCATTCCTTAGTCGTCTACCCCATCCTATCCTTCTTTCATCCTCTCTTCCTACTTCCATCTTACCCAGGCCGAGCCCTGTCACATCCAGTCAATCTCTACACAAACATAATCTTTCTCCCTACCAGTAGCCCACTGCGTTGAGGTTTTAAACTCCTGCTACTACCTTCCACAATTCTTTACGAGGTCTTCCTTCCTGCCGACAAATCCCACTCGAGTAAGCATCCCATGTCTCTCCCTACGATTCTTTCTAGTTCACTCTCACTCCCTAGTCGTCTATCCCATTCTATTACTCCCTCATTCTCCTACTCCCATTCAGTCCATGCCGAGCCGTCACATCCAAAAAATTTCTGCCCACACTTAATCTTTCTGCCTACCAGTAGTCCACTGGGTTGGTTTCAGACAATACTCCTACTACAATCATCCACAATTCTTTACGGGGTCTTTCTTCCTCCTAACAAATCTCTCTCGACTAGGCCTAATCACTCTCCCTCTACCATTCTTTCTTGTTCACTCCTAATCATTCCCTAGTCGTGTATCCCGTCCTATCCTTCCATCATCCTCTCATGTCGGTGCTTCAGTTCATTTCATGCAAAGCCCTGTACCAACCAATCAATCTCTGCCCACACATTCTCTCTCTACCCGTAGTCCATCAGCTTGGTGTCAGACTAACTCCTTCTAATACCTTCCACAATTCTTTCAGAGGTCTTTCTTCCTACTGAAAAATCTCTCTCTCTCTCCCCTTACTAAACCTTCCTATTTCACTGCCGTGATTATTTCTTCCTCTCCTATCTCCTGACACTCATTCCAGTACATTCTATGAGTTCTTCCTCCTGGCAAAGTTTTCTCTCTCTCGACTAAACCCTCCCATTTCACTACCGTGACCATTTCCTCTCGTCCTATCTGCAGACACTCATTCCAGTACACATGACACTATCAGGACAGGAAAATAAAAGACAAAAGAACAGCAGTCCTAAAATATGCCAAAACTGTCCCAAGGGTGAAAAACAGTAGATACCCGATAAGAATAGGTTTGGGTAGGCTACGGTTAGCTAGGTTAGTTTAGACTACAAATTAGGTGTTATTCAGCTACATACAAGTACCCTAATCATATAAAGAGTCTGCTGTTTTCCATCCCTAGACAGTCCTTTCATATTATAGTACGGGCATATTCGTCCCATTTTCTTGTCCTGGGTGTCAAGGTGTGCGTTTTTTTTTTAATCCATCTCAACCAATCACACCAGACCAATCTTTCTGGTCTCCCACCTATTTAATTTTTACTCTTCCAGTCACTCCCTTCAGACCTATCTCTGGTCTCTCAACTACTCTTACAATCAGTTTCGATCAATCACTTCCTCCAGACCAATCTGTGGTCTCCCAACTCCTACCAATCAATTTCGGTCAATCATTCCCTCCAGATCAATCTTTCTGATCTCCCTATCAATATTTAACTGTCATTCCCTCCAGACCAATCAGTGGTCTCCAAACTAATCTCTAAACTCCACCTACCATCCAATCATTTCCTCCAGACCAATCTTTCTGGTCTCCCGACTAATATTTAACTTAATATCAATCATTCCCTCCAGACCAATCTATGGTCTCCCAACCAATCTTAACTCTTCCTACAAATCAGTCACTTCCTTCAGACCAAACTTTCTGGTCTCCCAACTAATATTTCTTAACTCTTACTACCCATTATTCCCTACAGACCAGTCTTTGGTCTCCCACCTGATCTCTGAACTCCTACCAATAAATTTCGATCAGTCATTTCCTCCATACCAAAATTTCTGGTCTCCCAACAATATTTCTCAACTCTTACTACCACTCACTCCAGACCAACCATTCTGGTCTCCAGACTAATAATTCTTGACTGAATACCAATCACTCCAGACCAATTTTCTGGTCGCCCAATGTTTTCACTTCCTACCAATCACTCTTCTCCAAATAATCTCTCTCGACTCGTACCAGCCACTCCAGACCAATGCTTCTGGTATCCCAACCAATTATTCTTGGCTCTCCCTATCATTACATCTCTTGTCCTCTAGACCAATCTTTCTGGTCTCCCAACTAAAGTCTTGACCTCCTACCAATCTTTCTTGGCGACATAATTATTTTTTACTCTTCCAATCATTCACTCCAGACCTATCTGTGGTCTCAACTAATCTCCCAACTCCTACTACCTATCCAATTTTGATCAACATATCCTCCAGACCAATCCGTGGTCTCCCAGCTCTTACCAGATCAATCATATCCTCCAAAGCAGTCCATGGTCTCCCAACTCCTACCACCTATCAATTTCGTTGTCATACTCTCCAGACCAATCTGTAGTCTCCCAATTCCTACTACCAATCAATTTTGATAAATCATATCCTCCAGACCAATCTATGGTGTCCCAACTCCTCCTACCAATCAATTTCGATCAATCATTTCCTCCAGACCAATCTTTCTGATCTCTCAACTAATACTGTATTTCTTAACTTACTACCAATCATTCCCTCCAGACCAATCTCTGGTCTCCCAACTAATATTTAACTCCTACTACCAGTCATTCCCTCCAGACCAATCTCTGGTCTCCCAACTAATATTTAAATCCTATTATAAATCATTCCCTCCAGACCAATCTCTGGTCTCCCAACTAATACTTAACTCTAACTACCAGTCATTCCCTACAGACCAACCTCAGTTCTCCCACATAATCTCTTAACTCCTCATACCAATCAATTTCGATAAATCACTCCCTCCAGACCAATCTTTATGGTCTCCCAACTAATATTTCTCAGCCCTTACTACCAGTCACTCCAGACCAATCATTATGGTCTCCCAACAAATAATTTTTGACTGAATAACAATCACTCCAGACCAATCATTATGGTCTCCCAACAAATATTTATTGACTTCCACCATCACTCCCCCAGACTAATCCATCTGGTCTGCCACTAATATCAACTTGCCAATCACTCTGGTCTAATTTTTTCTGCACTTCCTACCATTCACTCTTGCTTTCCAAATAATCTTCTTGACCAGTCACTCCAGACCAATGTTTCTGGTCTCAACTAATTTTCCTTGGCTCTTCCTATCATCATATCACTCCAGATCAATGTTTCTGATCTTCCAACTAATTTTTCTTGGCTCCTCGTATCATTACCTCTTTCCCTCTAGACCCATCTTTTTGGTCTTCCTACTAATCCCTTGACCTACCAATCAATCCAGACCACTTTCTGGTCTCCCACCTAATTACTACTTTTTTGCTCTTCCTATCAATTGTTCCCTCCTGACCTATCTCTGGTCTCCCAGCAAATCTCTCAACTCATACCAATCAATTACGTTCAGTCATATCCTCCAGACCAATCTGTGGTCTCCCAACTCCTATGAATCAATTTCTTTCAATCATATCCTCCAGACTAATCTGTGGTCACCCAACTCCTCTTACCAATCAATTTCGAGCACTCATTTCCTCAAGACCAATCTCTGGTCTCCCAACTCCTATGAATCAATTTCGTTCAATCATCCTCCGGACCAATCTGTGGTCTCCCAACTCCTATGAATCATTTCGTTCAATCATATCCTCCACTCCAATTTTTCTGGCCTCCCTAATATCTTAACTCTTTTACAACCAATCATTCCATGCAGACCAAACTGTGGTCTCCCACCTAAACTCAGCTCCTACCTATTTCGATCAGTCATTCCCTCCAGACCAATCTTTATGGTCTCCCAACTAATATTTCGCAGCTCTTACTACCAGTCACTCCACACCAATCATTTTGGTCTCCTGACTGATAATTCTTGACTGAATAGCAATCACTCCAGACCAATCATTATGGTCTCCCAACTAATATTTATTGACTTCCTACCATCACTCCCCCAGACTAATCCTTCTGGTCTGCCACTAATATCGACTCCTTGCCAATCACTCCAGACCAATTTTCTGGTCTCCCAATTTTTTCTTCACTTCCTACCAATCACTCTTGCTTTCCAAATAACCTTTCTTGACTCATACCAGTCAATTCAGACCAATGCTCCTGGTCTCCCAAATAATTTTTCTTGGCTCTTCCTATCATTACATTACTCCAGACCAATGTTTCTGGTCTCCCAACTAATTTTTCTTGCCTCTTCTTATCATTACATCTTTCCCTCTAGACCCATCTTTTGGTCTCTCAACTGATGTCTTGACCCACCGATCACTCCAGGACACTTTCTGGTCCCCTATTTTTTCCCCCACTATCAATCATATCCTCTAGACCAATCTGTGGTCTCCCAACTCCTTCTATTAATCAGTATCGTTCAATCATATCCTCCAGACCAATCTCCAACACCTACCAATCATATCCTCCAGACCAATATGCGGTCTCCCAACTCCTCCTACCAATCAGTTTCGTTCAATCATATCCTCCACACCAATCTGTAGTCTCCCAACTCCTCCTACCAATCAATTTCGTTCCATCATATCTTCCAGACCAATATGTGGTCTCCCAACTCCTCCCACCAATCAATATCGTTCAGTCATATCCTCCAGACCAATCTGTGGTCTCCCAACTCCTCCTACCAATCATTATCGTTCAATCATATCCTCCAGACCAACCTGTGGTCTCCCAACTCCTACCTAATTGTCACATCCTCCAGACCAATCTGTGGTCTCCCAACTCCTCCTACCAATCAATTTCGTTCAATCATATCCTCCAGTCCAGTATGTGGTCTGCAAACTCCTTCTAATTTCGCAGTCATGTCCACATCAATGTCTCCCAACTCCTCTTACCAATTAATTTCGGTCAATCATTTCCTCCAGACCTATCTGTGGTCTCCCTACTCCCCCTACCAATCTCGTTCAATCATTTCCTCTAGACCAATGTCAATGTGGTCTTCCAACTCCTCCTACCAATCAATTTCGTTTAATCATATCTTCCAGACCAATATGTGGTCTCCCAACTCCTATCAATTTCGTTCAATCATATCCTCCAGACCAATCTGTGGTCTCCCAACTACCAAATTCGTTGTCACTTCCTCCAGACCCATCTGTGGTCTCCCAACTCCTACCAATCAATTTTGTTCAATCATATCTTCCAGACCAATATGTGGTCTCCCAACTCCTATCAGTTTCATTCAATCGTATCTTCCAGACCAATCTGTGGTCTCTCAACTCCTCCTACCAATCAATTTCATTCAATCAGTTTAATTTCGTTCATTCATATCCGCCAGACCAATCTGTGGTCTCACAACACCTACCATTTTCGTTCAATCATATCCTCCAGACCAATCTATGGTCTCCCAACTCCTACTAATCTATTTCATTCAATCATATCCTCCAGACCAATCTGTGGTCTCAAAACTCCTATCAATCTTGTTCAACAATATCCACCAGACCAACCTGTGGTCTCCCAACTCCTACCAGTCAATTTCGTTGTCATATCCTCCAGACCAGTCTCTGGTCTCCCAACTCCTGCCAATCAATTTTGTTCAATCATATCCTCCTGACCAATCTGTGGTCTCCCAACTCCCATCAATTTCCTTGTCATATCCTCCAGACCAATCTGTGGTCTCGCAACTCCTACCAATTTCGATCAGTCATTCCCTCCAGACCAATCTTTCTGGTCTCCCACCTAATATTTCTTGACTTATAACCAATCATTCCCTCCACACCAATCTGTGATCTCCTAACTAAACTCAACTTCAACCAATCATTTCCTCCAGACCTCTATTTCTTGACTCTTATAACCAATCATTCCCTTCACACCAATCTGTGGTCTCCTAACTAAACTCAACTTCAACCAATCAATCATTTCCTCCAGACCACTCTTTCTGGTCTCTCAATTAATATTTCTTAACTCATACTACCAATCATTCCCTACAGATCACTCTGTGGTCTCCCATCTAATCTCTCAAGTATACCCATCAATTTCAATCATTACTCCCAGACCAATCCCAAGACCAATCATTCTAGCTTTCCCAGTAATCTTTCGTGACTTCCTACCAGTCGTCCTATCCAGACTAACCATTCTTGATTCAAGGCTTACACTAAAGCTCAAATTTTGACTCCTGACTTCCTGACCCTTTGATGTCGAAGTGGCAGCTTAAAATTTAGGGAGTCACAACTTATTAATGCAGAGGAGATACGCGTGCCAAAAGCATATCTGTAAACAGGTTCAAACTGCCCCGGGCGGGACTCAAAGGATGTACAGAACAACAATCGATGATAAGCGCTGTTAAGGTTCACGTGGGCTCAATATTACCTAATGAATTGGTCTTTTTGTACACAGCGTGGTATGAACGGCGATCTGACATTAGGCGTACGCTTAGGAATCGGGGAGTCACTGGGACTTTGTTATTATATCGCCGTACCGCTACATTTTTTGGACGTGGTCGTACTTGCACTAATGGACGCCGTGTCGATTCATACCAATCACTCCAGACCAATCTTCCTGGTCTCCCAAATAATCTATTTACTTCCTACCAATCACTCCAGACCAATCTTTTTGGTTCCCAAATAATCTCGACTTTCTATCAATCACTCCAGACCAATCTTTTTGGTCTCCAAACAAAGCTTTCTTGACTTCCAATCACACCAAACCAATTTTTCTGGTCCCCCAGCTAATCTTTGACTTCTGAATACCTATCTTTCAAGACCAATCATACCCTCCAGACCAATCTTTCTGGTCTCTCAAATATCTCGATTCTTCCTACCACTTTCCACTCAAAACTATTTTTTCTTAACTAATGCCGATCACTCATTCCAGACCAATTTTTCTGGACTCCAACAAATCCCTACTGACTTCCTGCCAATCACTCTACACCAATCTTTCCGGTCTCCCAAATTGCCATTGATTTCCTACCAATCACTCGAGCCCAATCTTTCTGGTCTCCCAACAAATCGCCACTGACTTCCTACCAAACACTCCAGACCAATCTTTCGTCTCCCAATTCGCCATTGACTTCCTACCAATAACTCCAGACCAATCTTTCTGGTCTCTCAACTAATCTTTTTCACATCTTCTAGCCAATTTTTTCCTTCTCCAGAGTCACCATGTCCTCTGCCATTAGGTTGCCCTTTCTCCAACTCACACTACACTCGTTTACCCTATCCATCTCATTCTTGGTCTAATTTCAGCTGTATCATCTCATCTATAACTCCAGCTCTTCATAAGATTCCTATTATTCAACCGCTTCAATAAACTGATTTTAATTTCTCATGAGATTAGTATCACCTGCTTCAACTAATCTGTAGTTTTAATTCCTTACGAGTGCCAATTACCACATTTTACGATAACTTAAATTTCTCGTAGAGGTGCCAATCGCAACACTACAATCACTTAAATGCTTCACCCTATCAGTATATTTTTAACTTGCCAGTCACATTTTATAATCATCCAACTGTTCCACCTCTTCTGTAATTTCTCATACGGATGCCCACTCCCCTTATTTTACATTCAACTACTTCAAATTATCTGTATGAAAACACTGGAGACAGGATCTTCATAACTTGATGTACAGTACAATGCATAATGAACAACCTGGGAGATTGACAACTTGACGTACAATGCACAGTGAACAACTAATTTTGCTGGGGCTGGTACGCAGTAATTCACGATCGAGCATATGTGACCGGCCACAGTGAATGTCGGCTTTAATTGACGCATATATCACACTTTTTGTTAGACCTTTTACAGTAGATTATATAAATATGCACACCACAAGAGCACTCGCAATGATACGCCAGAAATACTTTTGAGCTTCAGACGGTTATCGGTCTACCTTATCTGTACTATCAGTTTCTCAGAGGTTATATCATTCACCTGATCTGTAATTTTCGTTTTTCACAAGATTTGGTCATTCACCTAACGCATGATTTTTAGTTTCTTAAGAGGTTTGTATCATTCATCTGATTTGTATTCCTTTCCCATGTTACACTCGTTCAACTGCTTCATCTATCGAATTTCAGCTTTTCATGAGGTTGCCATCATTCAAATGTTACACCATATCAGTAATTTACCGGTTCATGTATTGGTGAACACATTTTTTACCATATAATCAACTCATCATAAAATTCATAACATCAAATAATGTCCCTTTCAGTGTGCTGAAATGCACACTAACTTTTACCCTTGTTTATTCATAAACATTAGACAGTTGTATAAGCAGATAACAAAATGAACAAGCAATCATAATTATACAAACGGGGAATTTATATGTACGGGACCCCTGTGGTAACCAAACTAAGCCAGTGCTAACTGGCCCAATGTAAGCCGAGCAAGTTTTTAGACGTACATTTAAAATAATAACAATAACAATAATATAGATACTGAATACCTTACCAGAAATCAGGTCCCCTCACAGTCGAAATTTATATGCAAAATTTAAAAATCAATTAATTTTCTTATTTATTCGATTTATTTGATTTTTCTTTATTACCTATATAGCTAATATATCAAAGCAGTAGCTATACTGAATACTGTTAACTACATTAACTACATGTCTAGTCTATCCACTGATGATGCAGGCTGAAGGCCACTGCCCAGAATCCAGATACATACCTATTCAGGTCCTGTCTGTACTCTATTGGTTAAGGCTGAGTTGCCAGTGGTAATCAAGACAGCATATTCCAAAGCTGATTATATTACCACACAGAAAAATATTAAGCTGATATTATGACATGACCTTAACTGGCCAAGCATAGCCTACCGAGTCTTATGGCTTTGGTTTTGATTTATGGCTTACTTCAGATGTACAAATAATTTCAATACTTAAAAATGAAAAAGAATTTTTGTTATACAATGTATAAATTTCTAACTGCATCATTCCCCAAACTCTGCCAACTTAATAGTATCTGAATAGGTAAATGCCAACACAGTTATACACAACTTTATAAACCTTCAGATTTAATTTTTAACTTTTAGATAAAATAAAGGAAAAAAATCATGATTTCTTAGCAAAACGATCAATTATTTAATCACATGATTAAATCAATTTGATTTAATCAATGCCAACCCTGATGCAAACCAAGTTTTCAGACTATCAATAATAATAACAATCACAAATGCATGAAGATATCACATGTAGTCAGCAAAAATAGCACAAGGACCGAATTATTTTATATAACATCAACTAAAAAAAATATCAAGTGAAGAACTTCCATCATCATAGGGTGCTCCATGTATCATAATGACTTACCCACATTTCAGCGTTAAGTATATTAGGTGGTACCAGAAAGGAACGTGCTGGCAACAATGTAACTGCTGCTGTTACAAAAATGTCCCTAAACATCCTCCCTACACACCAAAAGGAGGATGGTGGACTGCAGGAAAAGGAAAACTTTAGCCTGCAGTACACAAAGTTACATCTTTATGAGACTGGGGCCACAAGTACAGCAGGTAGTGAGGTATCTTTACTGCTGACTGTAACGTGTGTATCTTGAAATATAATTAATCATACAAAAAGTTAACCCAAAAACTGCAGCATTACTGTCCCTTCATACCCATGAAGCGTAAGATATGCTAAGGCTTGTATATGTCACAATATAGGGCATTACATATTTTTTGGTCAACATGTATGCTATGGCATTAATGTTTTATTTGATTTGCTGTTACTAGCACTGTAGGCTACATTCTTATTACATGATTTTCTAATAATCATCACTATTTTACATTCCAAAATTTTCCCTATCTAATTTCTGACCTAAATATTTTGAATCATAGTACTCCAGTACAGCAAAATAATTAGAGCCTATTACTAAGCCATGCATGGGACATGTAGTTCTGAGGACACTACATCTGAACCGGCAACTATTTCTTAGATGGGGAAAGGGGAGGAAATATTTACATAATCTCTTAACAAAGCTAACATCATCATCCAGACCTAAGGATGAGGAGAGTTAGGGTCTCATCATCCAGACTCTTCCACTTACGGATGTGGTAGGTAGGGTCCTGAAAGCAAATTCCTAACCCCTACATAAACAGATTATGTGGAATGTACAACGTGGCTTGCAGTTTGTGAGTTAATAATTAAAAATCAAACACTCACCACGGGGCCAAACCAGTAAACTCCAACAGGATGATGGGAGTAGCATACCTCACCTAGAAGACCAAACCAAACATATATTGATGTCCCCTTACTTAAAACAGAGACATTTTCAGTTAACTAAACAAAACACTATAGTAATACTGAGAATTGATGAGCAGTACTAATCAATAATCACGCTGTAGCAGAGAACACAGTATTAGAGTTCCAAAAAATTATACATTTTACATCACTCCTTGTGGGTTTTAGGTGTCTGGCTACAGATAGGTAGATATAAATTTAGGAACAATTTCAAATATACAGTAGCTGGTGCCAATACTTGTACAAACATTTAAATATAAATTGTTCAAAGTCTGTGATAAGTGGGTGCATAAGAGATGTAGTGATATTAGAGGTAGACTGCGAGATAATGCTGATCTCATGTGTGCGATGTGTCGGGGAGAGCATGTGGATATTGCCAGATGTGAAAGGATTGAACTTGCTGGTGAGTCTTTTGTGTGTGTGGAAGTTTTATTTGGGAGACATGTTATGTGCTGGAGGTGGGGCAGGAGCTAGTGAGGAATGGTCGGAAGAAGTTCAGGGAGCTGTTGCCTCTCCTGACAGAGAGGGCTCTCCCTCCGTGCAAAGGGATCTTTGTATGCGGTAGGTGTTGAGTGTAATGCTGTATGGCTGAAACCTGAGCAGTAAAGAGGTATTCGCTGACTCAAACGTACAGAAACGGTAATTATTAGGTGGATGTGCAGTGCGTCCTTGAGTGCATGGCCTGGAGGGGTTAGGTTTATGATGGAAGAGTCCAGAGGATGGATGGGACTGGAGTGTACTGATGTGATGATGAGAGATAGATTGAGATGGTTTAGGCATGTTTAGAGAATGGGGGATGATTCTTGAGTGTAGAAAGTGAGAAGTGTTAATGTTGGGGGTAGGGTAGTGAGAGGCAGACCGAAAAAGACCTAGAATAAGGTCACTGAGTGTGACCTCAAAGACTCAATAGGAAAGCTGCCAGAGATTGTGCAGCATAAACAGCCACCATTAGGTGACCAAGGCCGACGCATGCAAGCCTGCTGAAGCCAACGAAAACGAACACATATTAACACATGCAAATACAATAAAGTGTATACTGCACCGTAGATGATAAAAGATTTTGCAATGTTCCATCTTTACCAAGTAATTCTGCATTTTTACTACGTATACCCTACAAGTATACCTTACTAATGCAAACTGTCTCTATGTAAGGGAACATTGTAACACGATGTAAATAAATTGCCAAAAACTATACTATTTTATATTAATGCAAGCTAGCCCAGTAATAAAAAATATAACTAGGTAATGTTACTGCACAAAATGTAAAATGCTGTAAATCAACAAGAAAATGGTGATACAATGCCTCCTACTGTCGTGCAAAAAGTAGGATTACCACACCTGTGCTATCCTCTCCATAGGCAAGGGACGTCTGGGTCATCTCCCGGATCTTCCAACTTCGACGATTTTCGAATTCAATCACAGAACAGGAGGGATTATCACTAGCTGAGGGGAGTACAAGGTTGTCACCTACTCATCACTCCTGCAATACAATCAATAATCATTATCATCGTCCTCAAATCACTATTATTATATCACTATCAATACTATCACCAATTCCAACATCACGAACACATTATCACTATCACCAAAGTTGATCATGGTCATCCCGACCTCTTTGCGCAGTCAGAGGAAATGCAGAACCAAAGCAATAAGAAAAACACGACAGAGGACAAACTAAACAACGCACCCATCTAGTGGACAACACACTCATTCCGAGCCTCAGGAATTTTAACTCCATCTCACAGGCGTATTCCTATACACAAAAATACTTATCTGATACCCAATATAAACTGGTTCAACAGTAAAATTATATAAATATTGAGAGCACTTCAAAATTACGTGTGATGAAATACACGCACTACAGCTGCTCTTGATGAAGTCAATGTTCATTCATTAAGCACACTTATTTTAGGCTGGGTAGCAGCTTCAAATTTAACTTGCGAACGAGTGACTTTCAAATATACCGTATTAAAATGAAAAGTTTGGTTAATCATCTGGAACAATACTGAATGCATTTAGATCACCTTTAATAACCAATATTATCTAGAAAACATCACTGGGTACTTTACAGGTTAACCTAAAATCTAGAAAACCTAACCACCCATATGGGCATGTTGCTTAAGTACCGTAAATTATTAGTTCCATTTTACTTCAGTCGGCCAAGTTCATAAGTGCTTGACAGAACTGGGGCCAAAATCACTACAGTATACTCTTTCCACTTTGTCTAAAACTGCCATCTCTCCAAACTTTAATGTTACACTGCAACAAGAGATTACTACCATATTACTGTACAATGCTAGCCATTAAACTGCTGTGGAGTGCAGAACCATTAAAAAAAAAAAAAATCCTACTGAACAAATTCATCTGCAAGTGAACAAAAATCTTGGCAAAGTTAAGATTACACGTTTCTTATGCAGCAGGAATGCGTCGCTTTAAAGTTTGGCCGTCTACTATAAAAGGTGAAAGGTATTAGTCGGAATACTTCCCCAAATACTGTACTTAAAAAAGTCTGCAGGCCCACTGCTGCAATCATCCCCTTTCTTGATATCCAGCTGGTCCAGGATAGGTTGATACTGCCGATACTGCACTGTTCTATTACTGTGTCATCTGGGATGGTACTAAAGATGCTACCTAATTTATCTTCACTGGAAAGCAGTTGAAGTTGTGCTGTTTAAACTGAAGCCATCAGCCAGAAGTCTTGCTAATGCTCTCTTTTCACCATGTGCTCAGATGGGGTTACCATTCAGTCTTTGATGGAAGATGGATCAACCTGAAAGCACATGCAGAGTTCAACTCCTTAACAGTCTATCACCCACACTGCCTCTTACCTCTACTCTTTAAATAAACTGTTCCTCCAGAAAATCTAACAGAGCTCCTATTCTACAATAGTGCAAGCTTTGAGAAGGCCCATTCCACTGACCATATCGAGGTTAGGACCAAAGCTAGTGTTTTTAATTAACCTAGGATTCCTTGAGGCTTGGTATGAATATGAAACTGATGTGGTTCTTCAAAAATATGCATTTCCACCTAAAATTACATACCCTATATACTGTAATATGGATGTTTCACATAGCACAAAATTAGACTAATTACGAGTGGAAGCTTCCCTAGATTACCAACCCCAGCTTTTTATCGATCCAAAACATATTGGCCCTACAGTGCAAAGTAATTTGTTCTAAGCAACACTGCTTCCTCTTATTAAAGTATAAAGAATGCTGTTATTACGATAAATGCTAGAGCTATATTAGTCACAATGAACTGCTATGAAAAGTTGCATAGACATAACTATCATAATCTGCCACTCAGGTAATTTAAACAGGCCACAAAAGGGCAGATCGGGGCCAACATATTGGTGCAGTTACAGAATGACACGTTAATCTACGTTGCCTAAAATTACTGTCTTTGATTCTTCATCATTACCTTACTCTGATAATCTGGACAGCCTTTTCTTCAATGATTTATACAATATTCTACATATGGCATCTCATACTTGGCTTCATAAGCACTAAATTCCACAATAAATCAAACAGCTATAAAACCAAACGCGGGATTTTGAAAAAATGACAGTTACAGGGAAAAAAGTGTGTGTGGGGGGGGAGGCTATACTCCTTAAATATCAATCTTATCCATTCAGTTACTCTTCCAGGTAACAATTAACAGACATAACATGGGGTGAGAATAGTAATATATAAAATTTTTGGACTTATCTTGGTTGAGGTGTGGTAAAAGTGGTACCGCTCTTGGGGCGGTGAGATGCGATGGCAAACGCTTTAAAATAAAATCCGTTATCTCCCCAGTTTACTGCTGTGAGGACGTCGAAGCTCTTCAGGGTTAATCACATAATCTGAAATTGGCAAGATGCGAATTAGTCGAACAGAATTAGTGGGGCTGCGTAAGAAAAGATCGTGGAAATTTTTAATCTCACATTTAATTACACTTGTCAACCATCGTGACCGGAAGCGCTTACATTCACTACCGCTTACACTGCAGTAAGTCGTATGTGTGGATCCAACTGGAAAAACGTCATAATTGCGTGACGGCCACACCTCTTTTAGACATGCAGTGGCGAGGTGGGTTCCATCCCCACAGATGAGGTATACTTCACGGAACGATGTTACTTTTGTTATTATCCCCCCCCCCTCGAGTTCGGGAGGTTTTCAAATTCTAAGATCCGTCAGTGACTAATGCTTGGTCAAACTATCCAGCAGTTTAACTGCAGTGTCATCGAATCACACAACTTAGGCTCTACAGCCTTCACTGCAAATTCTTAACGGTCATCGAATCAAACAACAGCTTCCACTGCAAATTCTTAAGTCATCGAATCACACAACTTAAGCCGCATTTTCGTGAAGCTTTCAGACCGGTCATGACTAGTCCCAAGGCTGTTCTGGCGAGAAAGTTTCAGAAAAATCGGACCGGTCAAGACTGGTCTAAAGTTGTCCTGCCCCAGAGCCAGGACTGGATTTACCCGGCCTGAGCATAAAGGATGCGCGGTAGCAATGAGCAACAAGGACAAGGAGGAGCGTCCCGTGTCCAGGGTAAACAGCTGATACGACAGATGGCTGGCAGAAGTGGAGTTTAATATTATTGAAAATAGAATTTCGCACATATAACGGTCGTGACATAGGACGGTGATATAAATGTAGGTGCTTACTTTAAATATTTGTTTAAACCTGGATTGAAAAAGATGATCAGTTGTGGCTGAAGCAGGAAGATGATAATGCCAGGAGAAATTCAAATTCCGAGGGTCTCAGTGAATTATTATAATGACACAACTATTTTCCAGTAATAATCCCTAAGGACGCGTATTTCATCCTTTGTCTCCGGTTATTAGTTCTCTTTTAACTTTTCTGAAAAGGTCAGCTGAAGATTCATATCACTTCATGGTGTAATGTGAACTCACTATCATGATTGTAGTAGTGACACACTGAGCTGTCATACTTTCTTTTAAATGACACAAACAGCTACTGTGTACACTAGTAATGAAGATATTTATAGCTAATTGATTTATTACTGTCTTCTCTCTCTTTACATAACCCAGCAGATTCCGTAATAACTCTTCCCACTCCCATATTACGGATGGAACTGGTCTAAAATCCATTCTCGCGAAAATCAAGTAGGTCCAAACTTTGACAGGTCTTGACTGGTCTAAAAAGGCCTCACGAATATGCGGCTTTAGGCTCTACAGCTTCCATTGCAAATTCTTAACGGTCATCGACTCTCACAATTAGACTCGACAGCTTCCATTTCAAATTCTTATTCAGATATTTATTTTCAAGTGGCAAATGAAACTGGTAATGGTAAGCTTCTGGATGTAAGAAAAGGAAGCTTCAGTTGGAAAACGCAGAAATTGATTCTCAATGTTATGGCGGAAAATGCATAAGGTAAACCCAACGGGGAGATGGTCACTCAAGTTAAATTCCGTATTTTCAACTGGTTGCAAACTTCGCAACACACTGAAATATTGCTTTTATCATTTGGTATGGAAAACATATTTAGCAGGCAGGTCGTTCTGGTAAGGAAGTGGGAGAACAGCGGTAATGGTGCGCGGCTTGCATTTGAAATTCCAGGGGCGGGAGACAAATTATTAGCTTGTATCTATAAAAATAATGAGGCATATTATACATAATAATAATAAGCTCCAACTTATACGGGGAAATATTCGGTTTTGGTGTTTAGGCAGGGTGGAAGGAGGCGGTGCCGGTGACATGGAGGGGAGCGGCTCGTGGGACAGGTTGGAGGAGCGCGGGAAAGCCAGCGGTTCAACCGCCTTTCCCGCGCGCCACCTCCGCCCTCGTCCCACATGCCGCTCCCTCCCTCTTCCCGCCAAAATTGAACATTTCCCCGCTGATGTAGCTTGGATTTCCACTTACACCTGATTTATGGTATCTGAAGTTTTCCAACTTAAAACTTGAGTTACACATTTCAAACCTTCCATTCCCATAGTGTTATCATAATTTTGCAACAGCAAAACTACTTTCTTCACTTGGTGGACCTCCGATAGTGACGGAAATCATGTGCTCTCTCTCAATATATAACCTATTTCAAAACATATACCCTAAACATGAAGTAGATCTGGAGATGACAAGAACGTAAAAATGTCTCCCGGATTCAGGGGATTACACGTGCAAAAAATAATTCACCACCACTTTCAATTTTCGGCAGTCCACTCCTCACCCATTACTTCTTTCCCTTAAATCGAATGCTTAATAGGGATAATTAACACTCGGAAGCGATAATTCAAGGAAAATGGGTGTCACGTAACCACGCTGCACCGCCGTCAGACATTTCACGTACCTTCGGCTGTTTTCTTCTCGCCTTCTCTTTTCGTATCAAAAACCCAACACTGCCACCTTTACTAGTACTTTTATAATCCTTAATAATGGAAAGTATCACAAGCACTTACTCGGTTATTCTGGAAATAAAGGAGCTGATCCCGCACCCCAAACCCTCACCAAGGCCAAAACTCGTAATTTCAAAACTCGGCCAGGGGGCGGGGCGCGCTGTGATTGGCTGATCCGAATTGGCGCCAAGACGAATACCCACAATGCACAAAGAACCATGACCCTGACAAAGACCCGCCAAGACCATTTAAGACCTGATATTGCAAATGACACCTGGCCATCAATTGGACTGAAATATGTTAAGGATACTTTTGATTAGTGTGAACAATATAATTCAAAGTTTTCCTTATAGCGCCCTTCGTCAATCAATGGCCGACTATTCTACAGGGTGGTCAAATATTAAGCCAACTCAATTTCCATGTTACGCGGACATACGTTACATTGTCTTTCTAAAGGTACTTATAACAATTCATGCTTTACAAAATCTGCCTTTTCACCTCCACTGACTACATGGGCTGACCGGTACTTTCATGACGCTGCCAAAACGCCTGCTCTACGTAATGACTGAGCCGTCCCTGCAACACAAAGATTTCTGAAAACTTTCATTTTCGGTTACAGTGATTTTCATTAATCGCCCCGAAAAGTAATATCCACTATTTCCGTTACCGCTGTTATATTTCCCAGTTGATGCAACCTTTAATAGAGAGGGTACTGATGAAAGCTGTGTAACACATTTCAGAATATATCCAAGAGGTAAATCAGATCTGCAAATACCAAGACTAAAGATAAAAACGTCACCGGATTGCAGGGATTAGGCTAACTCAAATTATTAGCCACTTCTCAATTTTCAAAATTCACTCATCACCCATTAAATATTTTGTCAATTTTCCGTTTCGTACAACCATCGAATATTAATTTTAAAAAAAATTCTGGTGTTTTGTTGATTCGATCGATTTTGAATCTGATTTGTTGCAAATAGTTTGTCCTCCCATCCCCCAAGATAATGGGGGCCCGGTGGGGAATCGATGGTTTTGGATGGGGATAGCACGGCTGAAGCAGTTTATCTGCAGGTCTGAAGGCCAAAACCGATCGAATCAGAAAAACATCCCTAATAGGCGGGCTCCGCCCCTCCAAGCCACCCCCCCCCCCCCCCACCCCCCCCCCCCCCCCCACATTAACCGACCTTATCTCAACAAACCAAACTTATCCTTGAAAATACGTAAATTTTACCTTAGTTTCAGTTCATGGCTGCGGTTCTTGGATGTTGGTGTTTTCTCGACTGAATGGCATTGGGGACCGACTGCAGGCAGTTCTCACTTTCTCGGACTCGGGAGGTTACGTAAGCGTCCACAGTACAAGTTTGTCTTTTCGGTAAATACTGGGCAATTTGCACTTCAGAGAGTCAACATGTGTTGATATTATAGAACGCCATGCGTTTTTTTTTTTTTTTAATCGAGCGCTTCACAAAATCCCCGCAGTTGTAGCTGCAACCGCCACATGCAACAGCCATTTTTGAACTGAATTCAGATCCGACTTTCGAGACAAATGTTGACGTAGGTGTCACGTGACTCAGATATTCAAATCGGATTGGTCGGCGCATCTGCGTAGGTGTCACGTGACTCAGATTTTCAAATCGGATTGGTCGGCGCATCTGCATAGGTGTCACGTGACTAAAAAGTTTCAACCTGATTGGTCGACACTCCCCTGCCAAAAGCCCACGGTCCCAGGCCCGGCCACAATAACGTTTTATATACTAATGGTAATCATTTCCGACGATTATTTAGTAAAAACAATAGGAAACTTCAAAGTTCCCTGGTCGTACGAAACGGCAATGTGTAAAGTACTGATGAAGGCTATTTATAACGCGTTTCAAAATATCTATCCTAAAGGTAAATCAATCTGCACATAGCAACAATTAGCGCGTGTCACTGGACCGAAGGGGTTAGGCTGACGCAATTACCCACTTCTCAATTTTCAAAGGTCACTCATCACCCATTAAATACTTCTTTTCCTTCATCCGCATACTTAATCGCGAGAGTAATTTATATTTGAAGGCGATAATTCTCGAGGAAAATGGGTGAAGTCACAGCCACATTGCACCGCCGGCAGCTCACGTTCCTCCGGCTTAAGTATTCTCCGACTGATATTTCATCTTATTTTATCACACTACCGCCTTTATTTAACTAATACCTATAATCCTTAATAATAAAAACAATCTATTACAGGAACTTACCCGGTTTTTCTGGATATAAAGCAGGTTGGTTGGTTGGTTGGTGAGATTTTCCTCCCGTAGGAGGACCGGGCTCAGGGTGGAGAGTCCGTCAGAGGATGGCAGTAAATAGGCGGGCGG
>JAGKTI010015204.1:0-20762 GCA_018397915.1 Birgus latro | reverse complement strand
CCACACCACACCACTTTACTACCACTACCACACCACACCACTCTACTACCACTGCCACACCACACCACACCACATAATGCCACAAACACCACACACTGCAACACTACAGCACATCTTTGCTACCCCACACCACACTATACCACGCAACACAACAGCACACCCCCGCTACACCATACCAAACTTCACCACATCACACCACACCACACAACAGCACACTAAACCACACCACACCATACTAAACCACAGTGCACCGCATCATTTCACACCACATAAGACGCACTGCACCACATCACCACCATACACTACCACACCAGGAGCACATCACTATCATTCAATACCACAGCACCACTGCACACCACACCACACCACACTCTACCACCACCGCTACCACAAAACATCAGTAGTATCACCAGTACCACACCAGTAAAGAGCACTTTGTGAGCGCGTGGAGAGAGAGCGAGTGTTTGTACATATATACCGATTTTACGCAAGTAAGTCCTAGAAGCCACGCCCACTTTCTGTGGAAGCTGGTTATTGGTTGATATCAAATGTTCGAGTGGCTACCCCAATATTCAGACTAAATGTGTTGTCAGTTTGTAATCAGGCCTGTACTTCTCTTCAGTAATGTTAGCAATCAAGAATATGAACATAAAAATAATATGAAGAAATTACATTTCACAGATGATTCTAGAAAAGTTAAATATGTACCACAAACTGTCGAAGTCAAGGATATAATTCGTTTTCGAGTGAAGCCTATTCACTATTTCTTTGTTTTGTATCAAACATAAATTTACTAGAAACAAATGACACCAAACATAGAGTACAATAGTCCGTGAAGTACAGTGTGTATAGTCTAGTTATGTCCAAAATCATTATATAACTGATAAAATTCAGTATCATTAGAGCCGTCCTTGGGGAGGTAAAATGCTCAAGGGAACAGCCAGTCACTGGGACATGTACCACCAGCTAGCTGATGTCATCTCGCACTGTCAAGTGTCAAAACCGGATAAATTTCCTTAATTTCTTTTATTACCCAGTTACATACTGTATACTGCATTACCAGTAAGCCTATATTGTAATTCAAAATGCACAGTAGCTTATAATTATGAAGGCCATAATTATAATTAATGGTTACCTAAATGATAGGGTGTGGAAGTACCGACAGTGAGCGTGTATGTACGGTACCGGGCAGGCTGCAGTGATAACCCTTGCCTATCATGGAGAGACAGACAGACAGACAGAGCAGTAGGGTGGTGAGTAGGGAGGATAAGTTGCCTGTTTAATTTCGCGATACATTTCTTACAAAAATATAATATGAGCAGCAGAAATATCGTTGTGCTACGTATTTGTGGGACGGTTTCTCGCCCTCAAATACGCAGGCTAAAGCGGGTCCCTATTCTAGACCGGGAGGTAACTCCTAAGAGTAGGACTGGACACAAAAACAAGGCAGTAAATATTACACATGTATTCTAGATACTGTATTTAACATAGAACAATAGTACATCACAGATATTACAATGGGTTGGCCGGGGATAAGTGAACACTGTACACAATTGCTGTCTGTCACTATACCTTCTTGTTCAGGTATGGTACTATCAACCCGACACTCGTGGTACATACAACACATTTATATTTCCGGACACAGGAATGATTTTACTACAATCTCTAAAACCCGTATAGCACTGGACGGCACTACATATATATATAAATTACGTTACACCTGTATTTCAGGTACCTGGTGGCCAGAAGTCTATCTCAGGTAGGGTTGCCCGTAAAGATCATTAGCAAGGGGAACTGTGGTATTTTGGTATGCCCGGGTTAAGCACGTCGGGACAAGGGCTGGGTGGAAGTTTAACTGAACACAGGGGAGGGAGAGTGTAAACACCAACGCAAGGTACAATGACACAAAGGGGTATTTCCTGATTATCACAAAGACTGTCCAGGGCGGCGGGACTCTACCTTTCGGATATAGGTCAGGCCAAGTTCTATCTATCGGCACGTCCAATCTTATTCAGGGTTCCTGGTCACTTCACTTTGAGGATACACTGTAGGGGATCACCCGTGAGATATCTGTCGATGCACACTATAACTGAGTCTATGGGTACACACACATATATATAGATAGTCCACTCACTTGGTTAACACTGGTGGGGCCAGGTTGATTCCTCCGTCAGGAGGGGAACAGGGGCAGAGTGGCGCGTTCCTGGGCAGGGGCCCCACACGTGGCCGTGGGGCTAAGGGCTCGGCCCAAAGAGGGCCAGGAGCCGGGCCTGACGTCGGGTCTGGGAGCACCGTCGGGAGACCTCGCCTACCGGTAGGTCGCGCCCTGGTGTTCGGGGCAACTCCCGGGGCAACAGGGGACCCAGGGGACTGGAACCCGGGGCGGCTGGGCTGCGGCAACTGCTCGAGGGCGGCGTCGCCGTCAGGGTCGCCTCACGGGAAGCTCGGGCCGGAGGAGTAGTGGACGGGGCCTGTCGTCGGCTGCGAGGTCTGCGGGGGGCTCTGGTCCGGCAGCTGGTCACCCTGGTGGAGTCGTAGGGAACCAAGGTCTTGGGTAAGACCTTGCCACGCCTCGGGTGTAGGGTCCTCCCCGACTGCTGGTTCTCCTGTAGGGGAGAAGCGGACTGTGGCCGGCTTTGCTCCTGACCCGACATGACTTGTGGCCAACGCCTGATGGGTACAGGGAAGGATAGTTTCCTTGCGGCTTGTGGCCTGCTCTTTATTGGGCCTGGCGTGACTTGTGGCCGACGCCTGAGTGACCGGGAGGGTAGCTTCCTGGCGGCTTGTGGCATGCACTGTGTTAGGGCTGGCGTGACTTGTGGCCGACGCCGAGGGGGCACAGGGAGAGATGGTTTCCTGGTGGCTTGTGGCCTGCACTGTGTTGGGCCTGGCGCGACTTGTGGCCGATGCTGAGAGGGCACAGGGAGAGATGGTTTCCTGGCGGTTTGTGGCCTGCACTCTGTTGGGTCTGGCGCGGCTTGAGGCCGACGCCTGAGTGACCGGGAGGATAGCTTCCTGGCGGCTTGTGGCCTGCCTTACCTCTGGCCCAACGTGACTTGTGGCCGACGTCGAGGAAGTGAGCTCTGGGACGGCTATGGCCTGTGCCGATGGGCTAAGGTCACTAGCAGCCGAGGGACGGACTATGGCCGATCCTGCCTCATGCCCAGTACGGCTCGTGGCCGGTACTGCGGTGCCGCTCTGGGGGGAACGCCGACAGGAGACGGACGACTGCTGGCCAGTCCTGCCTGACCGACACGCGTCCGTGTCGCGGCCCTGTGGCGGGGAAACAACTGGGGAACGGATAATGGCCGGTTCTGCCCCGTACCCGGTATGACTATGGCCGGTACCGCGGCGTTGTGTGGAGTTGTAAACTCCACCCCTTACCTGCAGTGCTGTGCTCCGGCCGGAGACAAGGTGCCGGCGACTGCTACCTTTCCGGGCCCTCACCGGGAAGTTAAACAGGTAAGCCGTTCCTGCTCCCAGCCGCGCTGCGCTGGCGGTAATCCCCCGGTGATCTGGGGGGGGTTGGGGGAGCTGGTGTCGTCTGCCCCGGTTGCCGTGTGGTTGGCGGCTCCAACCCCTAACTCCTGTATTTCATCTACATTTGAAAACAGTCATCACTGTGGCTGTTCCTTTTACCTCCCCATGGACTCCCAAATTTATATACGAGTTTTATGAGTTATACAATGATTTGGGATATATATCGTCGTACAATCTGTAGTTCACTGAATATTGTACCTTATGTTTGGTGTCATTTGTTTGTATCTACTGTATATTAAGTTTGCTATAATCAATGAAAGAGTGAATAGGCTTCATTCGAAAGGAGCATGCATTCTTGACTTCGACCGTTTGTGGCACCTATTTAACATTTTTATTATTCTCTTTAATGTGATGATGCCTTGAAATAATTTGCATTGTTATAATCCTAATAAATAAAATTATTGTAGAGAAAATCTGGTCTGTTTATGAACTGTCAACTCAATTAATACAAATAAATGGGCAGCTGTACGAACATTTTGTATGGACCACTCAGCTGTTTTCAAACACAGAAAGTGGGCGTGGCTTCTTGGCCTTAGTAGCGTAAAGTCGGTATATCATCATAATTTCATCTTGGTGTAAACTTTCAACATTTCTGGTGACGGAGTTGAACAGTAACGGAATAATAATTAACGTAAAACATCTACTTTCACACGGTATCTCTCTCACGTTTTCTCCCTGGATGTGTATATAGCGAGGCGCCGTAGCATTTATCACAAGCACAATGTCAGTTCTCTGTGCTCCCGACTGGTCGTGTCAACGAACTGCGTCGGTAAACGCTTGGCTATTGATCGAATAATAAAACCTAGAAATGGGGTGATTGCCTTTGCTGATTTCACCCCCTAATCCAAAAAATAAAAATAAATGTTATGTGCGACTATGAACGTCATCTCTGTTATTCAGTTGTTGGAATTAGTGCAAGAAAAGATTGTGTTACTGCAGGAAATCTTTTTAATTCGATTTCATAGTGGAGCATGTTAACTGAAGCCCTTGGTGCATTCCCTTGGGAAGCTGGGATTCTAAGGGGTTTCTTTGGTCTCATGAGTAAATATATAGCTAAAAACAAAATTTCTTGAATGTATCTACTAACTGCTGAAAGAATCTCTTGTCTATAAGCTATTTGCCTCTAAAAACCATCGCGGTCGGGCTGTGTCATGTCGGGCAGCTCATTTCTCAGCTGATTGTAAACATCACTTCACTCGCTGCGTTCGCTCACTCGTATTAAAAACATGCCACCAGTACCACACCACACCAAGCCAAACCACCATTATCACACCACACATTATACCACACCACACTGTACCATCCCATACAACCGTCACATACCACCGCACCATACCATACAATATCAAACCTTAACTGCACTGTACATCGTACCATAAACTCCACACCACACCCCACATCACCTTACGTCACACACCACCCACATCACAACACAAAACACACCACACTGTACACACACGCTACACCATGAAAAACATAACCCCCACCACCACACTACATCACACACCAGCACACAGCACACCACACCAGATGCCACACTACACTGTGCTTTACCACGCCACGCAACATCACACCACGCTACACAGATCCACACCACAGAATACACCACACCATACCACACTTCCCACAGCGCAGCATACTTTACCACGGCACACCACACCACAACTCACAAAAGCCCCTCCCCCCCGTCACACCACACCACTTCATTACTACCACATTACTTCATACTACCACACCACGCCACATGCCACAATGCATCACACCACACAACAACATTTCATCCATATAACACCAGTACCACCACACCACACCAATACTACCACATCACATGTCACATCGCACCGCACCACACCACTACATTGCTACCACATTAATCCAATACTTCCGTACCACACCATACCACACCACACCACACCGCGCCTAGCTGTCTCTCAGGGGTTGGCCAGCATGACAGATATTGATGGAAGAGTGTTGTGACCGAGCTCCTGGGCTCATAAGTATGAAGACTGTTAACACTGTCAGGGTCCTATGTCTGGTATGTGAATGAATAAGTCTGGTGTCCACTGGAATTGTCTGGCATACTAGAGCTGTCCCGACTATGAGAGAATAATGATACCTGTAACACAGCCAGGCTCCTTTGACTTACATTCAGTGGAATATAATGGCCTGGCGTTAGCTGGAGTAAAATGCAAGAGGTGTTCCCACCATAAGAGGGTTAATGATACCTATATGAACACTGCAGACCCCTGTGACTCACCTATTTATATAAAATCATCATCTGGCCCAAGCTCTGTCAGAACACTTAATTTGTTCCGACCATGAGAGCTTATTGTGCCTCTATTACCACTGTCAGGCTCCTGTGATTCACTTACTTTACCGTATTTAAATAGTCTGGCGTTAGGCATGAAATTCCGTAGTAATGTTGTCCCAGTCATAAGATGGTGTATGGCATCCTGTCAGGCTCCTGTCCCACACTCTCAGCTAAATAAAGCAGCATGCGTTAGCTGGAGTAAAATACTAGAGTTGTCCAGATTGTGAAAAGGCTAGACAATTTGCAAGCCTACAAATCAGTATCTTGCTTCTATAGATTTTCGTGTCTTATTTTTATTTTATTTTTTCATTTTCGTAATCATTCTAGTTTAGTGAAGTGAATGACAGTTTTTTTAGGATAAAAAAAAAATATGTATAAACAATCTTATGCATTACTTTGATTCTTATTACAGTACAAACTGACTTGGTTATTTTGTAACACCTATTCCTTAGTGATATATTCTGCACATTATATCTTAATATCATCTTGTATTTTACTGATTCAAAAGGTGTACCTATTAGAAAACTATAAACGACTTACAAAAGAATGTTAAGGTGCAATAAGTTAAAGAAATTACTAAAGACAAGGTGCCTCCTGTGCCGCCTAAAACAATGGCCTTTAGATGAAGAAAATATACAAATACGGATCTTAGTCTCTGTACGAGTTTATGTCGCTTTATTATTTTTTGTTCCCCCAGAGTCGAATGCATCATCATCATCATCATCATCATCATCATCATCATCATCATAATGCCACTGTAGGCCACCATAATACTGTACCATAATACCAATACACCAGTCCTGTATGAGACAGCCCTAGCCTTTATTCAATATGGACGGTGGGTGTTAGCGCCGAAGTGGTGACATGTAAAGGTGTATGATTTGTAGGAGGACTATTGGGCCTTGATAGCAGGCTGCGAAGCCTATGCCCAGAGTCGGACACACACAAAAAAAAAAATGGAAACAACCTGAATACTGCTTCCTGAAATGCATTGCGTTTCTCTGAAAGGTCGAACACAATTTATCAAATACCTTTTTTTCTCTTTACAGTTTCTGTGGGCGGGTACATAAAAAGGAGAGCGTGGGTTGGCATGGCTACAAAAGGGAAGGCGACCTCGTTTGACCAAAAGCTAGCGACACATATACCAGAGATTAAGGGAATGTACCCTCATTGTGGAGCCAACTTTTGTTAGTCACCTGATTACATGGATGGGCATGTGGGGAGGGAATGGGGAGGAGAGGAAATGAAAAAAAAGAAGGTGGAAAGGAAGTGATGAGGACGTGGGAGGAGAGAATAGGAAAGGTTAGGAAACATTGTTGGGGAGACGATGAGGACTGAGGGAAATGGAGGAAAAGAGAGGGAAAGGTAACAGTTATGAGGCATTTGGGAAAAGTGGAGAGCGAATGCATGTGAAGTGAGGAGAGACGACGGAAGTCTGTTGCTATGAAGGGATAGAGAGGAGGAGAGGGAGGAGAACTGAGCTGAACAGATATGCGAGGGAAAGGAAAAGTGAGATGAAAGGATGGGAGAGGGAATATAGTTACGAGCGAGCGAGCACAGCTAGCAAAATGATGTTTGTTTTACGTTCAGCTAAGAAGTGAGCGGCCCGACACAACCCGGGCCAGCCCAATACGACCCGGCCCGACCGCGATGCTTTTCAGAGGCTAATAACTTTTCTACTGTGTGGGTTAGAGAAGAATTTCTTTCAGCAGGTAGTAAATACATTCAATTAATTTTGTTTTTAGCTATATATTTACTCATGAACGTACCCGAGGGTTTCAGTTAACAAGCTGCACTATGAAATCGAATTAAAAAAAGACTTCCTATTGTAACATTATGTTTTCCTGCATAAATTCTAACAATCAAATATCGAATATTATGTCCATAATTTTACATGAACGTTTTTTCTACGTTTAGGGGGCGAAATCAGCAAGGGTAATCGCCCCATTTCTGGGGTGCACATGACAGGAGACATGTACGATCTCATTTGGAATATTGCTCACCCTTGTGGAGTGGATATGGAGAGGTTACACTAAAACAGTTAGATTAAATTCAGAGAAAAGCTTTTAGATTTTGTAATAACCTTACTGTTACAAATGAACTACCTCTTCTACAAGTAAGAAGGAATGTTACTTCCCTTGCATTATTTTACAGATACTTTTATGGCAAATGTTCAGTCGAGGATGCATTCACTATGCCACCTCTTCATGCCTTCCCCCGCACTACACGACCATCTGGTAGCGCTCATGAATGAACTGTCACACTGCCATATTGCAGAACTTCTGCCAGTCAGATTTCTTTTTATTCCCTGAACTGCTTCTCTCTGGAACTTGCTTCCCAAGAGTGGTTTCCCCCCAAACATCAACATACAGCTGTCCAAGTCCAACTGTTACAGATTTTCTGTGAACAGAGGACACTTGCAATCTGGTGTATGGGCTCCTTTTTTTTACTCATTTGTTTTCCCTTACTTTGTGTTGTAATTCAGAAAAAAAAAAATGATCAATAGCCAAGCATTTAACGACACAGTTCGTTGACATGGCAAGTCTGAAGCAGAGAACCGAACACTGCGCGTGTGATAAATCCTGCGGTACCTCACTGTATGCATATCTAGACAGAAAAGGCGAGAGACAGAAAACGTGTGAAAGTAAATATTTCAGCTCAGTTATTCTTCTGTTATTGTTTAACTACCTCACCAGAAATGTTGAAAGTTTACACACTATGATGAAATTATGGTAATAGGCGTATGTATAAACGCACGCTCACTCGTCACTTGCTCACAAAGCGCACTTTACTGGTAGTCGTAGTAGTAGTAGTAGTAGTAGTAGCAGTAGTTGAGAGAGAGAGAGAGAAAAAAAAATCCCGATTGTATTATGAAAGCGTTTTTTACAGTTTATTCCTACCTCTGTCCCAGGCATGTATTCACATTAGGAGATATATTTTGAACCCGAGAGACAAATAGCCTGCATTCAGTCTCTTCACTGAAAGATGTCTACAGCTGCACATTTGTAATTTTTTGGAGGTAGTAAGACTATCAAGTATACCAGCCATTGCGCTGGAATAATTATTTTTTTTTTTCTAAGACAAATATAACTCCAACATCCTAGAGAGATGCTTGGAATAGGGTAAATAAAATCGCCTGGTAGTAGAACTATATCGGGATGACGTCATCTTCATGGAAAGAGGTGAATTTCTGGTGGTTTTTTTCTGCAAAGAAGGTAGAAAAAATCACATGAATATTCAAAACAGAGTAGAAAAGAAAGAAAAAGTAAATTATTGCGTTTCAGTATTCTGAATAATAATTTCTTACCTGCTACACACTAACATGTATAGTGGATTTTTTTCTTTTTTCTTTTTTTTTGCTTTGTGACGAACTCATCGATGTTTCATTCATATTTCCACGGATGGACAATACTGAATTATTAGCCAGTGTCTAGCCGGGCACTGAAGAAATAAAGGTAGACTTAATGGCAATTCTCTCTCTCTCTCTCTCTCTCTCTCTCTCTCTCTCTCTCTCTCTCTCTCCTTCCAAACTTAGTTACTCCCATTCTTTTAACTGTATGACGGTGGAGTGCAAAATATTTCCAAAGTCTGTGTAACTATTGAGTTCACAGTGTTCCTGTAGCGATGAGGCATGTCCTTTTATCTCTCTTACCACAAGGTTTTGTTTTGTTATCGACCAATATACAGTAGTGCCGGTACTGATAGTCAGTGTACATCCCAACACACACACACACACACACACACACATACGTGCACAGAGAGAGAGAAAGAAAAAGTCAAAAAGAAGGAGAGAAACAAAGGCCAAAACTGTGGGTGAGAAACAAACCAAATATTAACGCAAGCCCAAACTGTTGCCTTTTGAATGTCACGTTTTGCAATAAAAAATGCAAGCAAATAATAATAATAATAAAACAGTTATAGAAATATCGCCACTCACACATTTTATTCACAGAGCATTTTAACTCATTCAGTACGATAACAAATTCAATAGCTGATACGTGCCTTGTGTCCGCTGGGCTATGGTGCTCCAACCGGGTGTGGTCCACAAGGATTTAAGTCCAAGGCCTGACTGAGGTTTATTGCACATGTAATTCCACTCATGCGCTAGTGTCTGGTCACTCGCCGTTTGGAGGGTGTATACTAGCTCGAAGAGCTTATAACTCCGAATGGGTCAGAAAACGACGGGGTGATAGCATTTTTACCTCGCCCAGACAGAGTCCCAGAGGTGTTATTTTTGGTCGAGTTTCATTGTGTTTGCCTGTTTGTTTGTTTTTTAGCAACATTACGGAAAGGCAGCTGAATGAAATTATATGAAATTTCACGATATGTGGGCACTGGTCCCATAAGAAAGTGATTACATGTAGGAGGTAATCGAGTGATCTTGAAGGTAAACATCAAGGTCTAAAATTTTCGGAGGGCTGTAACTTGAAAGCGGTTCAAGATAGAAATAAAGACTATTATGAACATACAGAAACTCGTAATATGGGCTTTCATTTGGCACCAAGACCTCTGGCCTTGAATGAACTTGAAGGATCAAACTCAAGGTCACGGATTTTCTTTCTCTTTTTTTTAATGCAAGGAAGAAGGAATCAAAGACAAGGAGTTCGGAAACCGTTCCTTCCATAAAAAAAAACACACATACACACACACAAAGACAATACAGTAGAGAGCCAAATTCAAGATCCGTTCATTTCGAGATGCCTTGACACACTGTGTTTGAAAGACTGGAGATTAAAGGAAGTAGGAAATACCGACAAAAGGAGACAGTTCCAGAGCTGACCTGTTGCATAAATGAATGACTGGGAGTAATGGTTAACTCTTGCATTAAAGAGTTGGACAGAAAAAGGATTAAAGTTTGTTGCTAGACGATTGGTAAGTGCCCATTGTAGAGATGGAGGAATGCAAACAGATAGCTCAGTGGAGGAGTGACCATTGAGGCAGCAATAGAAAAGGGATAAAGATGCAACAGTGTGGTGAACAGACAAAGGTTGAAGGGAGTCAGTAAGAGGAGAGTTAATTGGACGAAAAGCCTTTGACTCCACGTTGTTGAAAAGAGCTGTCTGTGGGGAGCCCCCCCACACATGAGTTATACCCAACACAGGGGCGAATAAAACCCTGATATAGGGTGAACAACTGTGCAGGGGTAAAGAAGGTACGCAGTCAGTTTAGCACACTTAATCTCTTGTACGCAGATTTTACAAGAGATATGATACAATCTTCTCAAAATAAATTCTGAGACACTGAAACCCCGAGTATGGTCGTCACTTCCGTGACGCTCGGGCGCAATGGATCATACCGCGGAGCGTCACTTTTGTGATTTTGTGTTGTTTTGAATTCACCCGGACTTTCATGTGGTGACTTGTATCATCTATCAGCACTGCCAATGTCAAACAATAGTCAGAGCTGCTAATGTCATCAAAGCTCCCATCCTTTGTTGACAATTTAGCCATTTTCCCTCATTCTAGACTCCCCTCCCTACGTCCCCTCCATTACCCTCACGTGTCGTCTGCTCAGCCGCTCTGCACTACGTAAATCTTCCCCGGATTCTTCCACTGATTTCATCCACTGAAATGAGCCCTATGCCCTATTCTTATGCAAAATAATTTATATATATAAAAAATAAAGTAATTGATAGTGCCATACACCTGGAGTTGGCTAATTATCACTTGGCAAAATCCAACATGCACTCGTTCGCTAATTTTCCCTGCTTTTTTTCCCGTGAAATATGCCATACGAGCTATTCTCGTAATATAAATGTAGATAAGAAAGGAAGGGAGAAGCCTGAGTGATATTTATATTCACCTGGAACTACCTAATTTATTATGTATTGTCTAGATTTCCTACAACTTATTTCTTAGCATATACATTAGCAGCTGACATTTTCAACTCTTGGCTACCGAGATACGTACATCTCAGTTCACTGTCGTCCTTCAATGTGGAGGCACGTCGCAGTCGCGCCCCTCCATTTCTGCTGCTTTTGCACCCATTATAAATGTCCCTGTGACCTCTACCCCAACTAAACATAGTGTGGGAAGCGGTAAAGGACTGTAGATATATATATGTGTGTAATAAAGTACTAGAAATAATAAAGTGTGAGTGTGTATATGAATAAGAAATGACAATACAAGTGGCAAATTAGCGTGAGTGGGAGGCTCGTACGTGCTCGTATTTAACATTTCTTTCACAGTTTTTTTTTTTGGGGGGGGGGTAATGGATCCAATCTACTTGGAAATCATTGAATAGTGTTTCTAGTGTTAATATCAGGCAGTGGTATCCATATTACGGGATGTCGGGAAGTGTAAAGTGGAAACTTAGTTACCCAACTTCAGAAGTCTTCACAAGTCTTACGGTAGTCGACGAGTGCTGGAAGGACATCCCAGGAGAAAGCTGAAGGTATGTGCCATAAGCATATGTATTTATAATATTCTAGGTCTAATAACTGATTTTTGGCAAATATTTTTAAAAAGTCAGTCGGAGCGCGGATTTGCCCCGCAGAATGGGCACGACGTGCCTCTGACAACCCCGCGGTTAAAGGGTTAAGGATGTTGCAAGACTGAGCCGGATATTTTCAAATAATAATGGGTACTCCTGTGGAAGATGTTGTCGGGTTGTTAGATGAAGGAACTGAGTTTTTAATGCATTAAAAAAAAAAAACAAGATTACTTTTACTCCAGTCAGAGATACGAGCCAAGTCAAACATTAGGTGTGCCATAGCATCGTCCCTTGTTTGTTGAACTAACTGCTAAGATGGACATTTCAGGTACCGAATGGAAAGGTGAAGGGTGAAATTATCAGCATATGAGTGGATGGGGTTAGATGTGCAGCTCAGAAGATCATTGATGAATAAAAGGAAGAGTGTTGGCAATGGGATGGAGCCCTGAGGAATAACACTGTTGATAGTTCTAGGAGAAGAGCAATGGTCATCTACAATATCAGCTATAGCACGACCAGAAACGAAGCTATAGATGAAGACACAGATAGAAGGATAAAAACCGTAAAAGTGTAGTTTGTACATTAAAGATTTATGTCAGACTCGATCAAAAGCCTTTGAGACGTCAAGTACAAATGCAAAGCTTATGCCAGTCCCAAAAGGAGGATGACCAGGAGTCTGAAAGGTAGGTGAGAAGATTGCCAGTGGAGTGTCCATGGCAGAACCCATACTGAAGATCATAAAGAAGGTTGTGATAGGTAATATGCTTCAAAAATTTTGTTATGAACAGACTCGAAAACTTTTGAGACATAGGATGTTAAAGCATTTGGGCGATGGTTAGGGGGCTGTTTCAACATTATTGTTATGAATAGACTCGACAAATTTTGAGACACAGGATGATAAAGCAGTTGGGCGATGGTGAGAGGGCTTGGAATGGTCACCCTTCTTTGGAACAGGCTGAATGAGAGCAAACTTCCAGCAAGAAGGAAAGTTGATAGACAAGAGCAAAAGAGGTGTAAGCACAGAAATACAGTTCTTGAGAACAACAGGAGGGACCCCCTCAGGCCCATATGCCTAGTTAGTATTGAGGCCAGTGATGGCAGAAAATGCATCAGTTGAAGAAATTTTAATGTCAGCCATGAGGACGTCAGAATGGGGAAGTGATGGAGGAACAGCACTGGAATCGTGTAAGGTAGAATTGGAGGAGAAAGTCTGGGCAAAGAGATCTGTTTTATCAGTAGAAGAAATAGCTACAGAGCCATCAGAGTGGAAAACAGGATGGAATAATGAAGTAAAGTTGTTGGAAAGGTTTTTGGCAAGGTGCCAGAAGGAGTAAGAAGAATTCGAGTTGGAGTGTTGAGAACATTTAATTCTGATTAAATTATATTTAGCTGAGCGAAGAGCATAGCACGATTCCGGGAAGAAACATAAAAAAGATATGATTCAGAGGAGTGTTGGCTCCGGTACCTTTTGTAGACCCTCTCCTTATTGTGGACAACATTAGAACAAGCGTGATTAAACCAAGTTTTTTTTTTCATTAGTCAAAGGATATGAGAAAGGAATGTATGTTTCCATGTCCGAGGGAATAACCTCTGTAATGGGCAAGGCACACTCAGATGGCTCCCGGCCATGGAAGCAATAATCATTCCAGGGAAAATCAAAGAAGTTCTGCCTGATGGCCTTCCAATCAGCAGCTCCAAAGTGTCACAACCGATGTTTCTTTGTAGAGTCCAAAGGCCATACTGAAGTGATAGGACAGGTTAACCCACCGAGACCCACCGAAGTACGATACACGTCACTACTTTTTGTCACGCTCAGACCCACCGACATGCATCGTAAGTTACTCAATTGCAAGGCCCGTCGTGTTCACATTTTTCAAGATTCGTGTGTGATTTTTGGTAGGGATATGTGGGAGACCCCCACACTCGGCAATTCACCTGTTAGCTGTAACCTGGCCAGTAAAGACATGTTGACCCACGTCTCTCCAATGACGAAATACATGGGGAAAGTGATTCCTGAGATGGAGGAAAAAGAAATAAAGAAGCTAGAAGGAAACAAACAGAAGTGATGAGGTGGTAATGTCGTAAAGGAAGGTGCCATATGTGGATGTGTTTGGTGACTGAACAATGCTTCTATTTCCTATATAATTGTGTGGAAACCAATATAGTCTTGTACTACACATAAATTCTTACCAAATAAATAAATAAATATGTAATTTAAAGTGGCTTGAATTAGTTTACCCTCCCATAGTTTGTTTTCTTTGAGGCCGGATACCCTGAGAGAGAACGAAAGGCAATGCTGACTCATCACCTGTAGCAACATTTATAAGCTCAGGAGGGCGATTTCTCTATGAATTTTCGATGTTTCTCACCGAAAGCGGAGGTTTGAGCCAAAAAAAGACAAGGTGAAAATCAGTCGGGTTCTGAGGGTGTGTTGGTAAAAAATCGGTCGAGACTGGGCGGGTTAAGGTAAAAAGGTTGTGATCTGAGGAGCCCAACAGAGAGAAAAGATTAACAGCGTAAGCAAAAGGATTATTTATAAGGAGGTGGTCAAGTATGTTGGAACTCTCTCCAATGTGGTCAGAGATACGGGTAGGGTGTTATAAAAACTGCACTAGGTCATTAACCTGTGGATTGTGCAATTACCTTTTTTATTATCTCACCCTGTGGTGCCCAAAAAAATGAAGAAAAAGTTTTTTTTAATTATAAACATGAAGATAAACATCCAGGGCATCATCTGGTGGAAAAAAAAAAAAAATCCCTCTCCGTCTTTACATAGGCTCATGTGTAATTTTACATAGGGGAGTCGTGAAAATATGAAAAAAAAAATGTTTTTGTTCATTACAAACTTCATGATAAATATCCAGGGCACCATCTGGTGAAAAGAAAACATTTTTTCTCTCCCCTTCATTGCGTAGCGCCATGCATAACTTTGCGTAGGGGTGAAGTAGTTAGAGGTGATGCACGGCCAGCACAGCTTGAGCTGTGGCTTGCAATGCGACACTACCCAGCCTGAGTTGTGGCTCGCAATCCACGGGTTAAGGAGAGAAAAGATGTAAGCTTGTTCACGAGGTGGATCAGTGAAAGGAGAGGAGAGTCAAAGATGGTGGTGAACATTGAAATCTCATAAAATGGACATTTCAGAGAAAAGAGAAACGGATAGGATGTGTTAAATCATCGAAGTAACAGAGTTGAAGAATTTTCATAGCCAGTATAATTTGGGGATAAGTAAACAGCACAGATATATTTAGTCAGAGGATGACAGGAAAGCCGAAGCCAGAGAGTAGAGAATTCAGAAGAATCAAAATGAGGAACACGAGGGCAAGATAAGTCATTGTGTACATATACACAACAGCCACCTTTGGCTTTGAAATGAGTAGAAAGAAAGTAGGAGGATACAGAGAAGGGTTTGCTATCAATTGCTTCAGACAGCTGGGTCTCAGTTAAGAAGAGAAGTTGAGGTTTAGAGGAGGGGAAGTGGTGCTCAACAGAGAGAAAGTTAGAGGAAAGGCCGTGAATGTTGCAGATAGGAACAAGAAGTGAGTCAGACAGTGGTTCCAGGAAACTCGTTGAATTGTCATTGGGAGAGGGGCGGATGGTTGGGGCATTTATGGTCGCCCTCCCCCACTCGGGGACTGAGGTTTGGTTTTTGAATTTGGAATAGGAAATGTAGTGTGTAATATGCATGTAGCTTGGTGTTGACAGTAAGAGTAACTTGTATAGGAGAGTATGCTGGCCTACTCTCTGTGTTACTGAAACACTGAAAAAGTACAGCAAAGGGGGATGGTCAGGAACTAGTCTCGAGGGCTGATGAAATGGGAGCTCCAGCTCTCCCTGTCATCAGCTTTCCATCCACCCTGAGAGTACTGTCTTGCTCAGTTGATGCTATGAAACTGGTTCAAGATAGAGATATATACTATTGTCGTAATATAGGAAATCCTATACGGGCTTTTAATTGGTACCTTAACTTTTGATCGTATGTGACCTTGAACGGTCAAACTCAAGGTCACAGATATCCAGGGACCTATAACTAGAAACTCGATGAAGATAAAGATATTTATTATAGCCAAGTTATAGGAAGTCTCATAAGGGCTTTCATTTGGCAGCATGACCTTTGACCTTGAGTGACCTTGAAAGGTCAAATGCAAGATCACGGATTTTCAGAGGACATAACTTGAAAACATTTGTGCCATTACCTTAGACTCTCATTGTGCACTGACACTAAATGGCAGATATGAGACCGTATTTAATAGCAATAAAACAACTGCTCTTGGGAGAGATTTGTTGTGCCTGGCATAACTTGTTTCTGTCTCCAGACGTTTTTATTTAAGTTAGTAAAGGTTTTCTAATACCTAAGGGGTTCATAAAGGCAGCATGAACCTCCTCCTATTCGATATATCTTTCGTAAATCAATAAAGCCTTTCGAAAATAGGAATAATAATAAGTAGATGTCAGAGGAATGAAGGGATTAAAGTCTTCAGTACGATGACGGCTTTTCTGTTTCATTTTTGCTTATGTCAGACATTTGTACTTTATGTATGAGAGATTTTCCGACTTAAAGAGTTCACTGCAGCCTTCATTTGACCCTTTGCTATCAGTGGACTCTTGCTGGTGGGTGGGAGTCTTCTTGCTTCATTATCCTTATGTTTGTCTCATGGAATAAATACCACGGTCATAGCCTACCGTATAACGAAATGGCAAAGAAAAGTCGAACAGGTCTGTCGCTGTTTGCTTCCCATACTCAGCCACTGTACTAAACAGAATAATCGTCTCAAAAAGGCGTCGTTGTACTGAAGGGGTAAATGCTACATCATAGTTTGCTTAGTGCTGAGGAGTTTCCAAGAGAAAATTTACTGCAACTAAAAGCAACATTTTCTTTTAAATACTTGGTTGCAGTTCATGCATGACTAGATGAGAAAGTCTTGCTGCTTGCACTTTACATACCTATCGTCTCTCCTTGTCACTCTCAAGCTCTTTTGACTCTCTCAGCTGAACTGAATTATCTGCTGCTTGAATGCAATACAATACTACAGCTGTTCGAACCATGAGAGGGATACTACTACCAACATTATCCTCCCGGCTCCTATAACTCACTCTCAGCTCAGTAAAGTCACCTTCCGTTAACTGGAATAAAGTACTGGATGTTTTTCGGATCATGACACGATTCATGGTATCACTATAAACACTTTCAGGCTCTGCTGACTCATGCACCAGATTAAAGTCGCCTGCTGTTAACTAGAACTGCCCAGGTCATGTGTAGGCTATATTCTGCCTCGCGTTTCACCGTAACTCCCCACATACAACACTTTTCTGCATCTCCTACTAGTCTCAAATGCGTCGCCAAAACCCAGGATTTGCTCATTTATTGTTGCTGTATTTGTTTTTGGCGTTGTGAAGGTTTTTTTTTGTTTTTGTGTTGTTATAATTTTCTGTTGTGCCTTAAATCTTGGTTCTTATTGCTTTAGTTTCTACCTCTATCAACGAACTTCGGCAGAGATTATGTGATTGCCTGTTTCTCTCACTTGGTCTGTCTACAAAATACCTCAAAAAGTTACAGTTAAATTTCGGTGAATTTTCTGGAGGGGTAGCCCATTGGTCATTACAGTTCTGGTTAGATTTTGTGGTGGATCCTGAGCTAGTTGCTGATCCTGATCCAGATACGGATCCAAGATTTTATTTTTGTCTGTTTCTTTGACTGTCCAAAAGAAATCTAAAAAGTAATTAGTCAGTTTCATTTATATATTGTGGATATATCGGTCATGGGCCAAGGAAGAGTTTATTAAATTGTGGTGATCTATGTTGTCTGGTCTAGGCGTCGACAGCTGTGCCCTCAGAATGCTGTCTACGTGTTCCCACCGCCAAGGAGGTTAGGTTTTTGCCGGAGTTTGTTTGGTTCTTGTTTGTTTGTCTGTCTGTCTGTTGGCAACTTTACTAAAAAAAAAAAAAAAATAGAACGGATTTTGATGAAATTTTGTGGAAGGGTGGGCCATGGACCAGGAAGAAATTAATAAATTTGGGGGCAGAGCGGGATCTGGATCCGAAATATCTTGCACAATATATCCAAAAGTTCTCAATGAATTTCAATGAAATTTTGTGGAAAGGTGAGCCATGGGCCAAGAAAGAAAAGATTAAATTTGGGGGAGGATCAGGATCAGGATCGGGATTCAGATCTTTTTTATGGCAATGGCATTGGCGGAGGTATGCGCTCTGAGTGCTTTGTAGTTGGTGATGTTATTGATTAAGTACTGTAAATTTGTTGCTCTTGTTGTTCTTGTTTTATTGTATAAGTTGTTGTAATTGTTGTTACTTGATGTCTTCATTATTGGTGCTGGTGCCACCACTGATGATGATGATGTTAGAGACCGCCTTGATTCAAATTGTTACATCGCTTATAATGTCCAGGCTACAACACAAATCCTGTTTTAGCCTAAACTAGAGGGGCAGTCAGTGAAGCGCATCTCTCCGACAAATGCAAAGTAATATCCAAACCACTCTTCATAATGGGTTAGGTTTTCTCCTCACTGATTAGGGTTTCGCAAAAAGTGTTTCTGGATCCGGAAAACCAACCAAATTTGGTCCAAATCTCTCCTTTAGTTTTTGAGTAATCCTGCTAACAGACAAACTAAAAAAAACATCGGTCCTAAAAGAAAATCGATTGATCCCTGGGGCATGGGGTATCTACCCACCATATTTGGTCCAAATCGCTCTTTTAGTTTTTCAGTAATCTTGCTAAGAGACAAACATGCTATCCTCGTTGGAGGGAATTAAATATCGAATCTAGCTATATTAACAAAATTCAACCGAATATCTCCTCAGTGAAATAAAAAAATAAAAACCTCTGGTCTTGGCGAGGTGAACCAACCGTCTAGGGCAGCAAAGGATTTCACCTCTTCATGTCGATGGCGTATTTTATTTTTTTTGGTGTTTATTGTGAACAGTTTTACGTAGATTAGGAGATTCTTCGACCTAGAAGGGTTAGCTATAGTATAAACCCTTCACTGGGATAATGTATTTTATCATTAATTATAATTAATTCAAGACTACTTTATTCACTTTGAATGACTCTAAGATTTTGTGGTTTTAATTATAGCCTTCTTTAACTGTTCCACTACAAGAGGTTCCTTCTGAAGCTGGATACAATCTGGTGGCGGCTTGATTGAAATGCAAATAATTCAAAACCACATTAACACGATAGATCTTTCTGAAGTTGAACGAAATCATCACGCAGCAGCTAAGCACTAATAATATATTATCACTCGAACGCAAGGGGTTAGGGTATACAACAAATCCTCCCCCCCCCCCCCCGTTTGGCCTGTGAGGTGTTGCCAATAACGATGGACGAATGATGAGTTATTATTTTTTTTTTTATCCCCTCTGTCTGATTTTGTATTTCGTGTTTTAATTTTGCTACCGCCAGATATTTTAAATCAACTCAGGCGATACTTCTCGAACTGGAGCGAATAGATACAGCCATGAATAATCAGTTCACAATGCCAGATACTCGTTTTCCCAGACCTGAATAAAGTTATCTGGAAACTGCAACAACAGGTAAACTAAATACGTTTCTAGATTGCAAATGATTAATTGGCACCCTATTGATGGAAAGATGTCTGATGGTGTAGTGTAAGAATGGCGCCGTCGGAGTAATTGCCTTGCATTGCCACCAGGAGAGGTATTCTAGTCATCTGCCAATAATTATACTGGATAAAGCCTGTGTCCCATATTCAAGTTCATCTTTGAGAACGGCCCCGATCACCACGATCTTACCCTCAAGGTATGATCTGGGTGAATTGCCACGATCATACCTCAAACGGTAGGCCTAAACTTAGGCCATATCACGACACAGTCACGTTAGTGCTAAGACACAAAAAGACACTGGCAGTCTACGACATCCCATGACACCCTACGGAAGCATCACGTTATCATGACGGCACACTACGATCATCCCTCAGTTAAAAAATAACGGCCACTTTGACTCCACGTCACGCCAAGACATCGCCACGACAATCTAAGTCACCACTAAGATTATCAGGACATATGACGATACACGACGATGGCCGGGATCTTTGGTGCGAGGCTATATGTAGGAGGTTGGAGTATAGGCAGGTGTCAGTTGCCAACTGCGAGTGTGGCGTGGAGACGGATCTCTGGGCCCTAGCAGACGCGATGGATCACTGTCTGATTCCTGAAGAGGAGTTCTTGCTCAAGCAGAGCAACCTGGAAGAGCAGCAGTTGCGACTGGACCTCGCCATTTACGTGCTGCAACAGAGAAAAAAAAAATAAGAAGCAGAAGAAGAGGGGCTACTGGACAGCACCATGGCTACTGGGGAGACCAAGTTTCGGGCAATACGAGAAATCTTCTGATGGAGCTGAGTGCCGAGGATGTGGAGGTCTTCGGGATCCAATCTGCAAGTTATTGCTACGACACCTCAAGTCACACCTACGACAAGCTGCGACAAGCTAAGACATGCTAAGACATGCT
>JAGKTI010015203.1:0-20762 GCA_018397915.1 Birgus latro | reverse complement strand
TGAGGAGAGTGTATGTGAGTGAGGTGGAGGCCAATGATGAGATGGAAAGATGGAGTAGAGAGGTATATGAGAGAGGAGGGTGTGAGTTGGAAGCAGGGCAGTGAAATGGCAGGGGATGGAGCTACATGGAGGCATTTTGTGTGTGGCCGCCCTTTACGGGATTAAGGCGTCTTGCAATCAGTAGATATTAGATTGATAGGATCAGAAATGTTAGAGAATTGCACAGATATCTGGTGATGACAAAATATTTGAAGAAAAAGGGAACCATGTGATCCAAAGGAATAAAAAAAATCAAGAGAGTGTTAGGAAGAAGTATGAGGGCAGTGTGTGGAGGCATGTTGAAGTAGGCCTATTGCTGCCAGATAATTGTGATACCAGCAGTGAGACCTCTGATTTTGAGCCCACCGTTGGTAGTTGCAAGCAACCAAGTGATGTTGCTGTACCATTGTACTTGTCCAAAAAGAATTGGAGGAAATCTGCAACACTGCTGATAGACTCTGTCTGATAATAAAACCAGAGCCGTTGTTTCTTGTGTTCTCAATGCTGGTGGTGCTGATGTGAATAATGTTGTCATGTCAACATCTGTGACTCGTAGGAACAGACTGATGGTGAGGTGCAACCTGAATGAGAAGCATGCACCTGAGTTTAAAGAGAATCCTCCCAAATATAGGGCCTTTCTTTGGGGCTCAGTGGTACAGCGCCTGACTGGAGACCACAGGATCAAGAGTTCGTGCCCCACCTGGGTAGCTGCCCTGCTGGGAGAGGTAGCATTCTCCCGTCACCTGGCAGGGCTATACGGTCTACCAAGGTCTAGTTCAAGGTTTCCCCATATAAAAAATTCCAAATTGAGATGGAAAGCTATGAAGAGAAACAAGCAGTTCCACTCCAGATTCCACAACTGAAATTCTTTCAGTTCTGTTGCCTGGCTCACTTCAGTATGAGGAAGGCAAATTACTTTTTTTTTATTTTTTTTATGTGTCCGACTCTGGGCATAGGCTTCACAGCCTGCTATCATGGCCCAGCAGTCCTCCTACATACCATGTCACCACTTCGGCGCTACACCCACCGTCCATATTGAATACATGCTTGGCATTCCATCAGTGACATCTCAGCTGGATTGTCACAAGCCAGTGCTTCAATGGAGCTGGTAACAGTTTAGGTTGTGGCAGACAAAATTGTAGCTCTTGTGCCCCGGGCTTCTACGCTCCTCATGGGGAAACATAGGATTGGATGATGGGTGGATGGTGTGTGTTGATGTGCTGCCATGTAGTGTAGTGGATGTTGTGGGTTTGCGGAGGCTGCGGCAAGATTTTATGTGCCTCTCATGTCTAGATGATCCTTGACTTTGAGGACTTTGGTTTCTATGTGTAGGTGGTCTATAGGTGTAGTAGCTGTGCAGCCTGTGATTATTGTTAGGTCCTTGTTTTGTATGGTCTTTAGAGTGTTATAGTGTGTTTTAGTGAGGTTAGTAGCCCAAGCAGGGCTTCCGTAACTCATCATTGAACATTTATATTGTTTGTATACTGTGGTGGTGGTTTCCTTGTTGTGTCCAAATGTTGAATGGGCAAATGACCTTAAGGCATTGAGTCTTGGTGTTAATTTATTTTTAATGTTTGTGATATTTTGTTTAAATGACATTGCAATATTATACACCAAGGATTTTGCATGTGTGTCTGTGTGTGGTTGGAGAGTGTTGATTATGGTGAGGTGTGGAATGTGACTGTTTCCTGCTGTCCAGTTTGTGAGAAGGGTCACTGTAGATTTGGCTGGGGCTATTTTGAGCCTGTTTTTGGTGAACCATTCATGTAGTGTGTTGAGGTAATGTTGGAGGATTTGTGTGGCTGTGTTTACATTATGGTGTGTACATGTGTTATGTCATCTGCACAGGAAGCTATGTGTATCTGTGGTGTGTGGGTATGTCGTGCATGTATAGGTTAAAGAGTGTAAGGGACAAAGCAGATCCTTGAGGGATGCAGTTTGTGAAGTTTCTGAAGTTCAAAGACTGACTGGCAAATTGTGGTGGGGCAAGGGGGGTGTGAGGTGTTACCATTTGTTATACTAGTCCTTCATTGACTTTGGAGGGGGTACAGAGGAGTGTGATGGGGTGATGTGAGGAAGGCAGCGTGAGGTCTTTTTTGGGTTTGGGGATAGTGATGATAGTACTGTGCTTCTAGATGTTGGGTATTATGTTGTGGGAGTAGCTGTAGTTTGATATGTTGGTGAGTGCTTGTATGCCTTGTGGTCCAAGGTGTTTAAGGTGTATGTTTTTTTTTTTTTTTATGCAAGGAAGAAGGAACCAAGGGCCATGGGCCCGCTTACTGTTCCTTCCAAGAAAAAGTAAAAACAATACAAAAGAGCCAAATTCAAGATCCATTCATTTCGAGATGCCTGGACACACTGCGTTTGAAAGATTGGAGATCATAGGAAGCAGGGAATACAGACAGAGGGAGACAGTTCCAGAGTTGACCAGTTGCATAAATGAAGGACTGGGAGTAACGGTTAACTCTTGCATTAGAGAGTTGGACAGAAAAGGGATGAGAGTTTGTTGCTAGAGATGGGTACTACGTGCCCGTCGTAGAGGTGGAGGGATGCAAGCAGACAGTTCAGAGGAACAGTGACCATTGAAGTAGCGATAGTAGAGAGATAAAGAAGCAACAGTGCGGCGAAGAGACAAAGGTTGAAGGGAATCAGTAAGAGGAGGAGAGTTAATGAGACGAAAAGCCTTTGACTCCACCCTATTGAGAAGAACTGCATGTGGCGAGCCTCCCCACACATGAGAGTTGTACTCCATACACGGGCGAATAAAACCCGTGTACAAGGTCAACATCTGTGCAGGGGTAAAGAAAGCTCGGAGTCGGCTCAGCACACCTAATCTCTTGGAAGCAGATTTCACAAGAGATGTATTATGTTCTTTCCTAGACAAATCCCGAGAGAATGAAACCCCAAGCATGTTCAAGGATGATGCAGGACTGAGCTGGACATTATTAAACATTAGTAGGTAATCCTGAGGAAGATTTTGTCGGGTTGATAAGTGTAAGAACTGAGTTTTTGATGCATTAAAAATAACAAGATTATTTTTAACCCAATCAGAGATATGAGCCAAGTCAGACATTAGGTGTGCCATAGCCTCATCCCTTGTTTGCTGAAGTAACTGCTGAGATGGACGTTGCGGAAATCAAATGGAAAGGTGAAGGGTGGAATCATCAGCATATGAGTGGATAGGGTTAGATGTACAGCTTAGAAGGTCATTGATGAATAAAAGAGAGAGAGTTGGTGATAGGACAGAGCCCTGAGGAACACCACTGTTGTTAGGTCTAGGAGAAGAACGATGACTGTCTACAACAGCAGCTATAGAACGACCAGAAAGGAAGCTAGAGATGAAGGCACAGATAGAAGGATAGAAACCGTAAGAGGGCAGTTTGGAAATCAGAGATTTATGCCAGACTCGATCGAAAGCCTTTGAGATGTCAAGTGCAATGGCAAAGCTTTCGCCAAAGTCCCGAAAGGAGGATGACCAGGAGTCTGAAAGGTAGATGAGAAGATCGCCAGTGGAGCGTCCCTGACGGAACCCATACTGACAATCAGAAAGAAGGTTGTGACAGGAAAGATGCTTTAAAATTTTTCTGTTGAGAACTGATTCGAAAACTTTTGATACACAGGATGTTAAAGCAATTGGACGATAGTTAGAGGGTTGGGAATGGTCACCCTTCTTTGGGACTGGCTGAATGAGAGCAAACTTCCAGCAAGAAGGAAAGGTACAAGTTGAGAGACAAAGGCGAAAGGGTTTACCTAGGCAGGGTGTAAGCACAGAAGCACAGTTTTTGAGGACAACAGGAGGGACTCCATCAGGCCCATATGCCTTGTTAATATTGAGGCCAGTGATGGCAGAAAATACATCAGCTGAAGAAATTTTAATGTCAGTCATGAGGAAGTCTGAGGGGGGAAGTGATGGAGGAACAGCACCGGAATCGTCTAAGGTAGAATTGGAGGAGAAAGTCTGAGCAAAGAGATCTGCTTTATCAGTAGAAGAAATAGCTACAGAGCCATCAGCGTAGAAAAGAGGAGGGAAGGATGATGAGGTAAAGTTGTTAGAAAGGTTTTTGGCAAGGTGCCAAAAGGAGCAAGAAGAATTCGAGTTGGAGAGTTGGGAACATTTAGCACGGATGAAATTATTTTTAGCAGAGCGAAGAACAGACTTAGCACGATTCCGGGCAGAAATATAAAGAAGATGTGATTCAGGGGTGGGTTGGCTCCGGTACCTTTTAAAGGCCCTCTCTCTGTTGCGGACAGCATTAGAACAAGTGTGATTAAACCAAGGCTTTCTTGCATTAGTCAGAGGACATGAAAAAGGAATGTATGCTTCCATGCCCGAGAGAATAACCTCCGTAATGCGCAGGGCACACTCAGACTGCTCCCGCCATGGAAGCAATAATCATTCCAAGGAAAATCAAAGTAGTACTGCCTGAGGGCCTCCCAATCTGCAGCTCCAAAGTGCCACAGGCGGCGTTTCTTTGGAGGGTCCACAGGCTGAACTGGAGCAATAGGACAGGTTAAGGTAATAAGGTTATGATTGGAGGAGCCCAATGGAGAGAAAAGATTAACAGTGTAAGCAGAAGGATTAGTTGTTAAGAAAAGGTCAAGTATGTTGGAACTCTCTCCAAGGCGGTCAGAGATACGGGTAGGGTGCTGTACAAGCTGCTCTAGGTCATTAAGGATAGAAAAGATGTAGGCTTGTTCACCAGGTGGATCAGTGAAAGGAGAGGAGAGCCAAAGGTGGTGGTGAACATTGAAATCTCCTAGAATGGAGATTTCAGAGAAAGGAGAAATGGATAGAATGTGTTCCATCGTAGAAGTAAGATAGTCAAAGAATTTTTGATAGTCGGTAGAATTAGGAGATAAGTAAACAGCACAGATATATTTAGTCAGAGAATGACAGGAGAGCCGAAGCCAAAGAGTAGAGAATTCAGAAGAATCAAGTTCCGGAACACGAGAGCAAGATAGATCGTTGCGTACATGTACATATACGCAACAGCCACCTTTGGCTTTGAAATGAGAATAGAGAAAGTAGGAGGATACAGAAAAGGGTTTGCTGTCAGTTGTCCCAGACAGCTGAGTCTCAGAAAGAAAGAGAAGGTGAGGTTTAGAGGTGAAGAGGTGGTGCTCAACAGAGCGAAAGTTAGAGGAAAGGCCGCGAATGTTACAGAAATGGAGAAGGAGTGAGTCAGACAGTGGTTCCAGGCAGCTCAGAGAGTCGTCACCGGGAGTTGCTTACATTGTCTGGGCCACCCGCAGATGAGTGCTTAAGGTTGCTGATGATGTACTTCGTCTGGTTGTAAGTGAAAGGTGCGAAGTCTGGGTCTGTGGGGAAGTGTCTCTTTCGTCAGATGACTTGTCAGTCATCACGAAGGGGATTTAGATGGCTGACATGTGAAAAGTGATTGATGAGAGTGTTTGCTTGTTGTTTGTTTGAAGTAATGGTGTCTGTTGTTGTGATGGCAGCTTGTGATTGTGTAGTGATGCTGTTGGAGAGTGTGATTCTCTTTAGTGTTGCTGGTGTTTGTTTTGTGATCAAGTGTTTGGAGATCCATCCATCACCCAATCCTATGTTGCCCCATGAGGAGCATATGAGCCCGGGGCTAGATGAGTTGGTCCTGATATTTAAGATGAGAGTGACCAGCATACTCATCCCTGAGTGGTATTACATGAGCAGTAAACCCCAACCATCCCTTGGATATAAACCTTCACCGGCTCAGTCCGATTGGAGCGCCTTAATTACCCATTAAACCACCAGGCACCATAATTTTGTCATATGGTTATCACCCAGCATAGTAAATGGTCTGTTGTACAGGAAACCATCTGGCATGTCACTCAGTGTAGAGTCACCCACAGGCAGAAGGAAGAGGAAAAAAGGATGGAAAGAAAGACAGAAGAAGGAGTGTTAAGTCACCCATAAGCAGAAGGAATTTATTCCAATTTAGGGTTTGCTACTCTGATATTTTATTGTGTATTTGAGTGTTGAGTTCTAGTATTTGTTGTATGGTATCTTGTGTGTGGGGAGTTGGGGAGTGTTGTAGAGTGTCACGTTGACTGATGAGACCTCGAATTTCTGTTTTAAAGTTGGGATTGTTTCTCTTTGTGTTGCCTCTAGGAATGTGCCATTTGTCTGCATTTTGAATAATTGTATTGAATGTGTGCACAGCGGTGTTGTTTGTAATAGCTGTACTGTTTAATGTTTTGCAGTGTTGTTCTGTTTCAGTTGTGAAGGTCTCCCAGTTGGTTATCTTATAATTAGTTTTTGTGTGTGTCTGGCCAGCTGGGGTGATTCTGGTTTTGGTAGTGATGATGATTGGGAGGTGGTCAGAGCCAAAGGTTCTGGCCACTCCAGGATGTTGTGGGGGTGAGGTTTGGGGAGCAAAGGGTGATGTCTGAGGATGATGGGAGGAAGAGGGCTTGGTGTTGGATATGGATTTTCTGATGAGATTGTTAAGGATAAAATAATTGTCTGTTTGGGATTGTAGACCCAGCCCTCTGTCTGTGTCAGGGTTGTTGACATGCCAGGCCGATGCCTTGGCGTTGAAATCACCACCCAGGATGATGTTGGGTATGTTAGTGATGTGTATTTGTGGGGAGTAATTGTGTGGTACTGTGGGGGATGATTGGAGGGGAATGTATGTATTGGCAATTGTTGTGTGTGATTTGTTGCATCCAATCCAGTGTTGCCCAATGAGGAGCGTAAGAGCCCGGGGCTAGGCAAGTTGGTCCTGACATTTAAGATGAGAGTGACCAGCCTCACTCATCCCTGAGTGGCATTATGTTAGCAATAAACCCCAACCCTCCCTTGGATATAAACCTATCTATCTATCTATTTATTGCCAGACTCCATAATCCCATAAGGGGTGGCCATTTGACTCCGAGTTATTTGTTTTACGGGGAGGGGCACTAACCCTCCACCAACCCACTTGTTGACACATAGGGAGCACGTATGGTTTGGTTATATGGTTACCACCCAGCGTTGTAAATGGTTTCTCGGTTTACAGGAAACTATTTGGCTTGTCACTCAATGTAAAGCCACCTGTAAAGGGAAGAAAAGCAATAAGATGTGACAGGAAAGATGGGAGAAATAGGAAGAGAGGAGAGCAGGCTCAGAAAGAGAATGATAAAGGCTAAGGAAGAAGTAGGCAGCACTACATCAAGTGAGTGGATGATGATCGCCACCACCTACACAGGCTTAATCTGATTGGAGCACCTTAACCCTTTTGTACACAGTGACGCATTTGTTGTCATTAGGGTCTTTCCTCGTAAATGCATGGTGACCCTTTTAGGATTGTAAAACCATAAAAATATTTGGGGGAAAACAAAAAATTCGGTCGATTTGCTTCATTTTTTGATGCATCATAGCTTGCCCGGCTCACGTCGAAAGTACTGTAATAAGTTGGCAACAGCGGGTCCCGATACCTGCGACAGCTCATACAGGTTTTCCAGTACCACACAAGCTGTCAGTGGGGAAGGTAATGCGCGGTCCCTTGTCCCTTTAAAACTCCTCTATTACCCCCGTCCCAGCCTTGGGACGTATTTCACTATACCAGTAGTGCTATGTATAGTTTTTGGGTGCTATTGTGATTAGATTTGGTGTTTGCAATAGGAAATTAGGTGTTTGTGAAGCATTTGTGACCATTATCAGTCGTTGGGCCAATGAAAATTGTGCTACTGTTTGTAACCCTGGCCCCAGAACTACACTGCCTCTACCCTGCACCAAATATGAGTATTCACCCATAAAAATAGTGAAAATCATGTGAATATAGTGTGCAATACCTAGTGTGCAAGGAAATAGTGCAACACTTGCAGTAGGTTAGAGGGAGGCGGGAAACCGCCCTACAGTCACAACACGGCGTTGGTACACCTTAGTTTTTATTTTTCTCGAAAACCATGAGGCGTAGGAGAAATCTGATTAGGAGAAGTCTGATTATATCATGAGAAAGCCCATAAAATTCTGCATAAGATGATGAAATAAAAACATAATGTTGCCAAGAAAAGTTTTTTGCTAGAGCTCTCCGAATATAAACTCTGTTGTGTGTCAGATAAAGTTCTTAATTTTTCGCTTATTACTCGAAAACCATGCTTCATATTGAAATGCCAACTGCCCCATTCAAAAGCTGATAAAATTCTCTTTCAGTTGCTTGTATAACATGTAGAGATAAGTTAGTAAACATTTGAGCTGTGATGTTGAGAAATGATATGAATGTTCCAGAATGGTTATTCACACCGCCCTAATGTACGTATAGTTTTGTGTGTGTGTGTGTAGAACAGACATTAACGAATAGGAGTAAATAAGTTTTGTGGCAAAATAAATATGTTTGGGTGGCGAAAATAAGCCGAGAATACATTTTTTTTGAGGGGGAGGGGGGAGAAAGCCTATGTGTTGTGGAGCAAGAAACTTATTGAAACTTACCATGAACAAAAGGATTAATTACCCACTAAACCACCAGGTGCCATAATCTGGTTATATGGTTACCACCCAGCACAGCAAATGGTTTCTTGTGTACAGGGAACCATTTGACTTTTCCCTCAGTGTAGTGTCACCCGTAGGCAGAAGGAAGAGGAAAGAATGAAGTAAAGAAAGACAAGATGAAGGAAGGAAGGAGGAGAGGAAAGGGCAGACACCTGAGAGCAGCACTACATTGAGTGAGAGTGCGTATTTTAATTGATTGTACTGTAATTCTGTTACAGTGTCATGGGGGGGGGAAAGTGACTTTGTGTGTGCACTAGTGTCTGAAAAGTTGATGGATTGGTGTACCAGGGTGATGAGTCCACCGCCACCACCGTCGCCCCGGTCTTGTCTGATGGTGGTGAAGTTATGAAATGTCGGTGTTTTTTTGTGTTTTGCTTAGCTTTGTTTCTTGTAAGATGGCAGTGTGTATGTGTTGTTGATTGATGAATTGTGTGAGTTCCTGGTTTTTGGTGTGTATGCCATCTATGTTTATTTGAAGAATGTTATTGTTGTGTGTTCGATGTGTGTTGGGTGCTGCAACCTGGGGGGGGTGGTGGGGGTGTGGCTGTAGGGGAAGGGGTAGAAGGTTGTGATAGAGATAATTGTTGGGGTGGATTAAACTGGGGTGGAATGGGAGGGGTTGGAGGATGGAATGGCGTGGGAAGGATCGATGACAGACTGAGGAGGCGTGGAGGGAGGTAGAGAGGGGCTGATGGGGGGTTAGTGGGTGGGAGGAAGGAGGATAAGGATCAGGTCCAGGTGTTTGTGTAATGTTTTCTGGATGCAAGTGTTGTGCAGGTGTAATGGGTCTAGTTCTTGCAGGAATTGCATAAATTGAACCCTTTGGCTGTTGACTCGAAGTGATGGGTTTTGAGCATGTTGGACATGTGTATTTGTTGATGGGTCTTGGATTGCTTCCAGTGGCACAGGTTAGAAGAAGTCTTTGAGAAATGACTGTGGAGAGTCATTTCTCAGTGTAGAAAAATTGATGGTGTTGTGTGTGTTGTGTTGGGAGATTGCCTGGATGACCAAAACCTCTCCCAGGCTGTACAGCCACGTGAGGGGCCGGCGGGGTTTGCGTTGGTTTGGCTCCCATGCTGTCCTCCTCCTCCGCTTCGACAGCCTCTGGGGGATGGACCCACAGTGAAGATGCCATCTCCAGGTCCAGTCAAAGGGGTAAATAATATTGGCATGAGAGGCACTAAGATTGACTGATTGTGCTAGGTTTTCACCACAGATTCATCACAGCATGAACTACCTTCTGCAGGCTGTGGAAATTCAAAGTCATTTTGAAAATTTAAAAAGAAAACCTGTAATAAACAGCTTTGGATGACACCTGCCTATTTTTACATCATGGAGAGAGAATCTCAAATTTACACATAGTCCTGTTGTCATTAAATAATTATTTCATTTTGTTTCATTTTTTAAGGCTCCAATATGCATGCATGCTGGTCACCTAATGGCGGCTCTCCTTGCTGCTCCATCTCCATCAGCTTCCCTATTTAATCCCCTATCCCAGAGGTCACACTCAATGACCCATCCCAGGTCATTTTCGGTCTACCTCTTGCTGCCGTACCCCAGACATTAACGTTTCTCACTTTCTGCGCCCATTTATCATACCCCATCCTTTCCACATGCCCAAACCATCTCAGTTTACCCCCCCTCATCACAACACCAATACACTTCAGTCCAATCCTACCTCTCATCTCCTTCATCGCAAACCCTGCCCCCCCAGGCCTTTCACTCAGGGATGCACTGCACATCCACCTAATCATTGCCATTTCTATACGATTGAGCCTGCGAATATCCTCTTCCTTTACTGCACAGGTTTCACTACCAAACAGCATTACACTCCTAGCACATGCTGCATACAAAGATTCCTTACCATTGTGGGAGAGTCCTCTCAGTGTCAGGAGAGGCAACAACTCCCTGAACTTCTTCCAACCACTCCTGACTCTAGCCACAGAGCTGCTTCAGCCCCACCTCCAGTGCATAACATGTCTCCCAAATAAAGGAACTCTTCCACACACTCAAGAAACTCACCAGCACATTCAGTCCTTTCACGCCTGACAATCATCACCTGCTCTTCCTGACACACCGCACACATGAAATCTGCATCATCTCGCAGTCTACCTCTAATACCACTACATCTCTTGTGCACCCACTTATCACAAACCCCGCACAAGATGGAATTACTTCCCACACCTTTGTGGCAAACTGCACATGGCCACTCTCCCACTTCTTTGACAGTACCACCCCCAGCCCTAGATACCGTCACTATTGTTTGCATTTGCCCTTAAGCCCTTGTGCCCCATACCATCTCTCCACTTCCTAAATCTTCCCTTTGCCTCATTTCTTTCTCTGCAGTAAATGCAAATCATCAGCATACATCTCCCACAGTAATAATATTCATATGAACCTTTGCAACATCTGAAAGAAAATTTTGTGGGGTTTACAGTGGTACCTTTTATAATGTCCTGAGTTGAGTATTAAGGAAGGTATAGCCAAAATTGCAAGGCCATCTGTTACGAAAAATGTGATTTTTACTAAAACTTGATGTCCTTTGAGGCGGCAGGCTTTGCTTTCATCTGAGAAGAAAATAGTTGTGATATTTGGCTTTTTCAGGTAAAAAAAAAAAAACATAATCAATGCAGTGGGCTTTAAATTTCACAAAATGTTATATTCTGAACAGGTCTTTCCATCCATCCATCATCCAATCCTATGTTGTCCCACAGAGGAGCGTAGGAGCCTGGGGCAAGGCAATTTGGTCCTGACATTTAAGATGAGAGTGACCAGCTTCACTCTTCCCTGAGTGGCATTACGTGAGCAACAAACCCATCCACCCCTTGGATATAAACCTTCACTGGCTCAATCCAGTTGGAGTGCTGTAATTACCCACTAAACCACCAGGCACCATAATTTGGTTATATGGTTACCACCCAGTGCAGTAAATGGTTTCCTGGTGTACAGGAAACTACCTGGCCTGTCACTCAGTGTAGATTCACCCACAGGCAGAAGAATGAGGAAAGAATGAAGGTGTCTAAATATTAACCGTTATAGAAGCAACAGGTCAAATGCACTACATCAGTACATAGGTTGAAGCACCCCTCCACCTTCCACTCCCTTGATCTCCCTTTGGCCAGCAGAGACAATAAAGGGGAAAGTACTGAAGTGTGTGTGCCTTATGTGTAGCATGATCAGATAATGATGACCTGTGTACAGAAGTAAGCTGTTTGGCAGGGCCTGACGTTGTAGTAGTTGTAGATCCAAGCTCATCTGAAATGTGCACTCAGTCAACTACTGGCTGAAGTGGCCCTCCTGTCAGGGAAATGGGTAGGGAGTTGAGGGACATTTGTACAACCAGCCAGTGGAATTGACAGGTTACAGAGTGCCGCCCCAAGAAAGCGTCCCTCTGATCTTTTGAACGCATTGTGTCCAGGCATCTCAAAATGAACAAGTCTTGAATTTGACTGTCTTGTATTATTTTTTCTTAGAGCTTAATAGCCATTGGTTCCTTCCTTGCATTAAAAAAGAAAAGAAAAAAATATCACAAAACAGTCCTTCATACCTTTTCAGTCCCTATTCTGCCCTGTATTTGCACTGTAATAATTTATTCCTCACCAGGGCCCTTATTTATTTTACTCTATTCTTTATGTAATGCCGTCAGATGCACATGTTAGTCCACCCTTAACCCCTTCAATACATCTTTCTTGAATGAGTAGCAGAGTGGCTAGCATTGCAGGTATGAAGCTGCCAGCCTGTTAGCACCAGAGAGAGAGAGAGACACAAGGCAAATTGAGTACCTAGGGGAGTTCAGTGTAGTTACCCAGATGATAGAGTGCCCTTGTATCCCAGGATGGTTTAGGAAATGCTTGTCACAGGCTCAAAGATCCAATTTACAAAGAGGAGCACTGCAGCATAATAATCTGTATATATATCAGTCTGTCTGTCAGGCTGTCCGTTTATTCTTCTGGCAATCCACCTATTTATTTACCCAACCATTTTTCAATCCATTATTGCCCCTAGCTTTACAAACAGGTAGGGAGCTGTACCCGGTGGCTAAATGTAGGGCTTGGAAGGAAGGGGAAGAACTAGGACAGAAGGAAATAGCTTACCAATAAAATGGTATGGGTTAGGTAGGGGGTTGTGTACCATAATTTTCAAATACCCCTCTATAATATGGAGATAGTGTATCTGGTGAGAAAATAGCATTGGTTGGCTAAAGAATCAAGTCTAACCCCCCTGTACATACCCCTTGAAATGTGGACACCCCAAATTTAGCATTTTACCCTCCCAAAACACCTCTCGATAGTCATAAAAATTGAAATCCAACACAGAAGACCAAATAAGTGGCTTTTTATTTACAGGAGACAGTAGGCATAAACAGCAAAACTGTTATTAACAGCAGACATACAGTTCAGAGAGAAAAATTCTTGGATTTAAGTGGCAGAATCGGTAGAGAGATGGCCTGCAGTCCTAATGGACCCAGGTTTGAATTCTGGCTGGGCAGGAAACAGTTTAAGGATTTGAATTTCATAAAAAGCAGACTTTTCTGATCTACCAGATGACCCGCCGACACGTCATAAAAGTACTCCCGCTAATACCAGTACACCAGTCCTGTATGAGACAGCCCTAGCATGGATTCAATATGGATGGTGGGTGTTAGTACCAAAGTGGTGACATGTGGAGATGTAGGAGGACTACTGGGCCCCAAGGAGGACACTGGAACTTGGAAATGGGCATTGAAGCCTTTGCCCAGGGTCAGACACGTAAAAAAAAAAAAAAATGAGGGAGTCCAGTTCACAGTTTGTGTCAAGGTATGTAGCCTGTTTACCCACAGTTAGTTCTGCTGGCTCAGGATTGTGTCCATGGCTTGACTGAAGTCATTCAGGGTCACCTCTTCATTACAGGTAATGTTATTAAGATACAGCTTAAGGTTGGCTGCATACGTGTTCAATGGTAGCTTCTTGTGGTCTTTCATCAACCGGAACAGATCACTGGACTTTGGGAGGGAGAGTGACGTGTCCCGAGCACAGCGAACCCCCAGGTAGAGCCGTCCTACCTTGGTGCCCTCATCTGTGTCAGTGGCTGCAACATATTCATCAGCTTCAGCAGCTGATGTAAAAGGGCCTTCCATTCCCTTCAGTGTATCAAGGTCTTTGTTTCTCCGACAACCTACGCAACATTAGCAATGTCCTTGTCTTGCAAGCCCTGCTTCTTTGGTTCCTTTTGCTTTGTGTTCCATGCCAGCGTGATTTCTGGTATCCTTCCTCCTTTCCTGATAATGCTGCCACAGTACTGGATCTGACATGGGGGCACCTGGGGGGGCAAAGATTCAGACAGGGGGGGGGCATTTCCCCCCCTCATGGCCCCCCCTTTTTCCTGCCACTGCCTGGCAGAAGGTATCAAAGACCTCTTGTTGAATGTTTCTGCTCTCCTTACAAAACTGTTATTGTTTCTGTGTCTGAACTAGTCACAGAGTCTCCATAGAGCTTCAGAATGTTTCTTTCTGTGTCTGGTGTGGATGATGTAGAGGTTGCAAAAGAGCCAGTGTTCCTGAATAAGTTCTGCAAGCAGCTGAGCTGTGTCATTGTTGGAGTGACGACCTGGACCAGCTGGCTTAGGTGGCAGCAAATACAGCATGGTCTGTATGATGTCTCCTCCTGTCAGCAGCACCCTATGTGGAAATTGTGCCTTCACATATCCACACTACAGAGTGTCATGCTAGAATGTGATCTTGTAGTGTCAGTAGCCACATCCACATACTAGTACTACTGCTGCAGCCTTTTGTTCACTAGAAGGACCTGAGAAAGAAACATAAGTAATATTAAAACAGTAAAATTGATGTTTTTGATGTGAATTTGAGAGTGACAACTCTGGAAGACTATGTTCAGGGAGGTTATCATCCTGTGAGAGGTGAAATGTTGGTATTTTGTGATTCAGCTACACCTTGTACGCAGAGGGGTACTGCACAGGAAAAATCACTTTGGCACTTCCAAGAGATTAGGTGTGCTAAACCAATTCCAAACTTTCTTTACGCATGCACAGTTGTTGACCTTGTACACGGGTTTTATTCACCCCTGTATAGAGTACAACTCTCATGTGTGGGGAGGCTTCCCACATGCAGCTCTTCTCAATAGGGTGGGGTCAAAGGCTTTTCATCTCATTAACTCTCTTCCTCTTACTGATTCCCTTCAACCTTTGTCTCTTTGCCGCACTGTTGCATCTTTATCTCTCTTCTATCGCTACTTCAATGGCCACTGTTCCTCTGAACTGTCTGCTTGCATCCCTCCGCCTCATTCCTTTTCTGTCCAGTTCTCTAATGCAAGAGTTAACCGTTACTCCCAGTCCTTCATTTATGCAACTGGTCAACTCTGGAACTGTCTTCCTCTGTCTGTATTCTCTGCTTCGTATGATCTCCAGTCTTTCAAACGCAGTGTGTCCAGGCAGCTCGAAATGAATGGATCTTGAATTTGGCTCTCTTTTGTGTTGTTTTTGCTTTTCTTAAAAAAAAAAAAAAACCTAATGGAAATGAGCTAAATATGGGAGGAAGAAATGAAAGTGAAAAGTATACAACAAGGGAAAATGAACAAATGGCCAGAGAAATGCCTGTCAGGGATGATGCAAGAATGCTGGCTGTTGCAAAGGAAGACTTAACAGTATTTTTTCTCCTGAAGATGAACAGAGAAGGAAAAACAAATTAAATGTGGGAAAATGAATCCATTCACTCCATACACAATGCTACAGGTGTCCTCCATTCCTAAAAAGATTTGTAACAGTTGGACTTGAGTTGCTGTGGGTTGAAGTTTGGGAGGAAACTAATCTGGGGAGGAGAGTTCCAAAGTGAATGGGGTATTTGACTGGAACATGGAGGGGCTTGGTAGTGTTGAGCCAGTGCAAGGCCCACCAGCACTGATTAGGGAGAATGGATGAGTGTACAGTCAAAGACAAAAGTTGTGTCATGAAATTTGGTGAAAATATCTGCTGAAAGACCATAGTTTTGGAGGGTCTGCATTGTGTCAAATGACTGGTTGGTAGCACTGACTTGAGTTGCCATTTGCTCCAAGTGACCGGCATGCGGATGCCAGCATATAATTTTTTTGTAATGAAACTAATCTACATAATTATTGAATCTTTCTATCTATCTATCTATCTGTCTATTGCCTGATGCCATAATCCCGTAAGGGGTGGCCATTTGACTTTGAGTTATTTGTTTTACAGGGAGGGGCACTAACCCTCCACCAACCCACTTGTTGATACGTAGGGAGCACGTATGGTTTGGTTATATGGTTACCACCCAGTGTTGTAAATGGTTTCTTGGCTTACAGGAATTCGGCTTGTCACTCAGTGTAAAGCCACCTGTAAAGGAAAGAACTGCAATAAGAAGTGACAGGAAAGATGGGAGAAACAGGAAGAGAGGAGGGCAGGCACAGAAAAATAATAATAAAAGGTAAGGAAGAAGTAGGCAGCACTACATCAAGTGAGTGGATGATGGTCGCCACCACCTACCACTACTTCATTTCTGATTGTTGTTTTTATTTAGTATTTATGAAGCGTTTCTCATCTCGTATTTTTTATGACCACATTCGCAGTGTTACAATAGATCTTCGGAAGTCAGCTCTCCATCTTTATTAACTGTAAATTAGCTAATCAAGGTGATAATTATGATCTGGGACATTATTTAACAGTGCTGTAAAACAAAATTCACCATAGAATTCAACACAGGAGAATAGAGACACTCTATTGTGATAATTGATTTTTTTTTTTTCTTTTAGAGTGGCTGGCAAACTGAATCCCACAGACGAGTTCGAACACATAAACCAGACGACCGAAGTCTGCGCCCAACTGTTCGTGTGCTTCATTCTAGGTTCATTTTGTTTCATACGGCTTAAGCACTACTTGCGGGTGCTGCTTCCACCGTTGTGATTTTTTCCTGGTCTTGGTGTGGTAGGACAAGGACGGCCTGAACGGTGACGATTCTTCGTTGTGCCTTCCTCCTGAAATCCTACTCCTCCTTTCTATGGTTACGCTTCTACCAAATGTTGAGCCTTCTGTTCATGATCAGTTTGCCGTAAATATAAGATCATGCCACCTCTCATATTGCTATTAGTTGGATGAATACCTTTCCATACCATGGTATAGTAGGTCTGGTTGACGTTTTGTGGTATGATGTAGGATGAAATATCAGGTGATCATCGCCACCGTTGGCATTTTCTCTCTCATGTGAAGTTCAGACTCAGTACACAGTTCTTGCGAGTCAGTGTTAAGACTTTGGAATTTCTTGGGTTCGTTCATCCCATCAGCAGCAGATATGAAGCTTGAGGAAGTCAGGCTAGCCAACCAGGAACATGTAACCGTGGTAGAGATTTCAAAATGTTTCATGTGTTGCACTTAATCTTCGGACAAAACTGCGACACGACTTTTGTCTTTGACTGTACACACAGTTAAAAATTATCCTTACATTTTCCCATCATTACATGTTGAAAAATGGTGAATGAACCATTTCAAAATGTTCTCTAATAACTTTTATTTTGTCTGTTTTCCTGCTATATCACCAATACCTCAAGAAGCATGAGGTTTATGCTGCTTGTGATATAAACCATCATTCAGGACTGTTTACCTAAGCATGAGGTTTATGCAGCTTGTGATATTAACCTTCATTCAGAATGTGAACATCAGCAACGCTCACTGTGACATTGTCAGTCACCTGTGTAAAGCTGCATTTTTGTTTGTGTGTGCCTAGTGTTGAAGCTGTTAGATCAGACACTTGATGTTATGGAAAGTGTCAGTGAGAACATGGTAAGGGAGAAGGTGAGGATAAAGGAATATTCATTGCCCAATAGCTGCAGGAGAAACTTTAAAAACAACTGTTGTTGATCAACCTCAGTTGTCTGGCTGAGCAGACCCATCAACTGCAGACAAGTAGCTGCTCCTGCAGGGCCATCCTGCACAGTGAATTGACGTTCCCACGCAGCTAACAGTGCCAAACCACAGCGAGGCACGGAATATTATGAAGGCTTGGTTTCTGGATGGACTCTGGATGTGCATCCGTCCACCCAGTTGACGGTCACCATAGCAGGCTGCACATCACCCCGTCATCTGGTTGCATCGTCAACAATTTCCTCAGCTACAGGAAACCATTAGGCTTGTCACTTAGTGTAGAGCCACCTGAACTGGAAAAGTAATAAAATGTGACAGGATGGCAAGGGAGAAACAGGAAGAGAGGACACACACATTGAATGAGGAAGGGCAAGGAAGAAGTAGGGAGGACTGCATCAGGTGAATGAATGATGGTTGTGAATCTGGAGATTTGATAGAGTTCCATGGGTGATAGTAAAAGTGGACTGTGAGAAATCAGTCTTAATGAATGGATTGTCAGGTTGTGGTGAAATACTATGAATGGGCAGCTGCTATACATCTGTGAGTGAATGGAGTGTTAAGTGAGGAATTATCAGTAAGTTTATACAGGCATTCACATGAAGCAGGAATAACAGGGGGCCAATTGCCACATATTAAGGTTATCTGGTGAGAGAGAAAGACTGGATGTGAGGCTGGAAAGATTTTAAAAAACATTTGAGAAAAGAATAGACAGGATTATGGCTGTCTCCCACCCTCTACACCATCCAGCAAGGGAGGGAGGGAGGCAGGAAGAAAGGTAGGGAACTGTTTGTAAAAAGATCAAGCATTAGAGTTTTTATAGGAAAGGGAGAAGCTGTGCACTAAATAATCACTAATGTACACCTCTGAAACAAATACACAGTTGCAGAATGTAAGGTGGCTAACCCATATGGCTATTTTTGTTTTTATTTTTATTTATTTTATTTTTTTAAAATCCAAGATTGAGGTCATGGTAACATACATTTACAGGAAGTCATGCAGCACCAGTAGATGCCCTTTGACCTTGTCTGTTTATCTGCCTATCCGTCTATCTGTATAACTTTCCAGACACGTTAATCCCCCAAAAGTGGCCACAGACAAATCACCTCCACGTCGCTTTGTCGTCTGTCATTTGGCAAACCTATCACCAACTCTCAGCTCCTCTGATATCTCTGTCCACTCCATCCCACAATTTTAGGCTTTGTTTCCCTTTCCACCTCACTCACACTCTCCTAGTCAGTCTCTTCTCTATTCTCCACATGATTGGACCATCACAGAGTATTTCTTGTAACATTTTCAGTCACATCCACAGTGCTTGTCACCATCATTTGTCATTGTTTTTCCATATAATTCCACATGCTTCTCTCAGATAACTCTTTTTCACTCTTCCACTTCTCTCACCCATGACTTGTATCCTTTCACCAGGCATGAGACCAGCATGTTAACCCTGTGGAGTCTGGTATGACCCAAGCATGAATAAAAGTACCATAGCAAGAGGAGAAAATCCTGGCACATCAAAGGAGCCAAAACAAAGCAATTTCATTATAACAGTGCTCAAGCAGGAACACTCTACCTAGATATTTCACAAACACCTACACAAGGCGAAATTGGACGCCTCCCTGCAGAAGATTGGAGACACACCATTGCTGCGTACTGCACCAAGCCCCACTACAACAGGCTAGAGTGTATGCAAGAACACAGTGATGCAGCGTAACTGAGGCTGAGATCTCCATAGGGTGTCACAAGGTAAGGTTAAGCTTCACTTCTGACTCCGAACTTTCTATAATCCTGCACAGTTGTTGACCTTGTACACAGGTTTTATTCGCCCCTGTATGGAGTACAACTCTCATGTGTGGGGATGCTCCCCACATGCAGCTCTTCTCAATAGTTTTTTTTTTTTTTAATGCAAGGAAGAAGGAACCAAAGGCCATGGGCCCGCATACTGTTCCTTCCAAGAAAAAACAAAAACAATACACAAGAGAGCCAAATTCAAGATGTATTCATTTCGAGATGCCTGGACACACTGCGTTTGAAAGACTGGAGATCATAGGAAGTAGGGAATACAGATAGAGGAAGACAGTTCCAGAGTTGACCAGTTGCATAAATGAAGGACTGAGAGTATAGGTTAACTCTTGCATTAGAGAGTTGGACAGAAAAGGGATGAGAGTTTGTTGCTAGACGGTTGCTACGTGCCCGTCGTAGAGGTGGAGGGATGCAAGCAGACAGTTCAGAGGAACAGCGACCATTGAAGTAGTGATAGAAGAGAGATAAAGATGCAACAGTGCGGCGAAGAGAGAAACGTTGAAGGGAATCGGTAAGAGGAGGAGAGTTAATGAGATGAAAGGCCTTTGACCCCACCCTACTGAGAAGAGCTGCATGTGGGGAGCCTCCCCACACATGAGAATTGTACTCTATACAGGGGCAAATAAAACCCATGTACAAGGTCAACAACTGTGCAGGGGTAAAGAAAGTTCGGATTCGGCTTAGCACACCCAATCTCTTGGAAGCAGATTTCACAAGAGCTGTAATACATTCTTTCCAAGACAAATCCCAAGAGAATGAAACCCCAAGCATGTTCAAGGTTGATGCAGGACTGAGCTGGACATTATTAAACATTAGTGGGTAATCCTGAGGAAGATTTTGTCGGGTTGATAAGTGTAAGAACTGAGTCTGATGCATTAAAAACAACAAGATTATTTTTACCCCAATCAGAGGTACGAGCCAAGTCAGACATTAGGTGTGCCATAGCCACATCCCTTGTTTGTTGAAGTAACTGCTGAGATGGACGTTGTGGAAACTGAATGGAAAGATGAAGGGTGGAATCATCAGCATATGAGTGGATAGGGTTAGATGTACAGCTTAGAAGGTCATTGATGAATAAAAGAAAGAGAGTTGGTGATAGGACAGAGCCCTGAGGAACACCACTGTTGTTAGGTCTAGGAGAAGAACGATGACTGTCTACAACAGTGGCTATAGAACGACCGGAAAGGAAGCTAGAGATGAAGGTACCGATAGAAGGATTAAAACTGTATGAGGGCAGTTTGGAAATTAAAGATTTATACCAGACTCGATCAAAAGCCTTTGAGATGTCAAGTGCAATGGCAAAGCTTTCGCCAAAGTCCCGAAAGGAGGATGACCAGGAATCTTAAAGGTAGGTGAGAAGATCACCAGTGGAGTGTCCCTGACGGAACCCATACTGACAATCAGAAAGAAGGTTGTGACAGGAAAGATGCTTTAAAATTTTTCTGTTAAGAATTGACTTGAAAACTTTTGAGACACAGGATGTTAAAGCAATTGGACGATACTTAGAGGGTTGGGAATGGTCACCCTTCTTTGGGACTGGCTGAATGAGAGCAAACTTCCAGCAAGAAGGAAAGGTACAAGTTGAGAGACAAAG
>JAGKTI010015202.1:0-20765 GCA_018397915.1 Birgus latro | reverse complement strand
TGGTAGTGAAATGGCAGGGGACAGAGTGACATGGAGGCGATTTGTTTGTGGCCACCCCGTTCGGGATTGAGGCGTCTGGCAATAGATAGATAGATAGAATTAATATGGAATTTGTATACGGTATACAAATTCCATATTTATGTTTGTATACAAGCATATCTATTATTTATTTTCATCCTGGGTTACAATAACTAACTTGCAAGCTGGGTGGTAAAATTTTTTAAGTACTCGCCAGTGGCTGGTAAGATAAACTGTAGACTTTCAGGCCTGTAATATCATTGATCATACACATGCTGCCAAAAACTGGTGCGAGGTATCCCCGCCTCTTTGATGACGTACTGTATATGGAACCTAGCTAATGGAAAGTACAATATCTGGTGGTGTCTGGCCTGATTGGTTCCCCTAGACTTGGTTGGGAGGGACCCCCCCTCATGCCATCTTTCCACCTCTGCACAATTGGATCCTGCCCTCTGTGTCCCCTCCCAGCCAAACTACCCCCCATACCTCTCTACTGTATTGCCTGTGTGGCAGGCATATTCCCTCCCTTTCACCCCCTCCTGATGTCCCCCCCCCACTCCCTCCACCTCCCTATTGCTCCTGATTTCTCAAGGACGTCTGATTCTTGTACAGCGAGGTGTGACTTTTAAAGATTTTTGATGGTCGATTGTGCGTTAACCACTAGATATATGAGGGTGAAATATACATTTTTGGTGGGTAAAATCAAGCTCTTTGGATCTGTAAGGCCAAATTTTTCTTCTGTGTAATTATTTTCTCTCTCTTTTCACGAGGGGTAACAATTTTTATTTTTGATGTTCTTTGGTGGTTGATAATGCAACTCCCATTAGTCATATGAGAGTGAAATATACATTTTCTGGTGTGTAAAGTCAGGCTTTTGAAATCTATAAGACCAAAATTTACCATGGTGAAAGTTGAAATATCAGACCTTAAATTCGGTTCTGGAGCCAGACGGGGGGGAGAACTGCAGTCTTTAGAGGTCAGTGTTGTCAGGTCTCAGAACTTCATGTTTTGAATTGTGGAGTTTTCCTTCCCTAGGGATGATTGCCATCAAAAGTTGAAAACCCCAGCCTTCTTCAAGGAAGAGGTTGTAATTGTGTAATAGAGATATTTATGTGTAGTAGTCTCAGCCATGATGGATAGTGATGTGAAAACATGCAATGAACACATGTCATTAGGGTTTAACCTTTGTATCGGTGTGGGGTTAACTCATCCATATACAGTATATTATGGTATAAAAATGGGTGGTAGATGAAGTAGGTTGTTGAATGAAAAAATCTATTTGTAGTGTAAGAAAACTTAGAATCATACTGCTTGCCTAAAAGAGAAGTTCATTTAGTTTGAAAAATAGTTAATAGATATTAAGAGACTGTAATTTCTTGATTAATGCTTTCCCATATTTATATTTTATGTAAGATCTTGTTAATCAGTTCTTCCACTCTTTCCAGGCCAAAAGACAAGCGAGAGATTCAGGCATTTATAAGGACAACAACAGAAAAGAATACAATGCTAACGAGATTAAACTCAGAACTTCATCAAGAGTTAGCCGAGGTGAGTTGATAATTTCTGAAAATTGGTGGTATAGCAATGGAAAGGTGCAGTCACGCTCCCTAGTTTAGACCCACTCCCAGCCAAGCCCAGAGCTGAGGGAGGCAGTAGCCACGGCTCTTAAACGAACACGTTTATTTATTAAGAGAAATAATATATGCAGGTCTTACCTTTTTTATGCCCTGTGTTTTCCAAAATCTACTGTCCAATACCATCCAGCTTTGTCCTCTTCAGTAAATGATTGTTTCATAAGAGGTGAGGGTGGAAAGGAATGCAGTAAGGTAGAGAATGAACGTTGGATGCGAGGGGGAGGGGGGGGGGATTGAGGGGTGGAGTGGGGGTGGGGCTAGTAAACGTGTTCGTTTAAGAGTCGTGGCTACTGCTTCCCTTAGCCCTGGGCTTGGCTCGGGGTGGGTCTAAATTAGGGAGCGTGACTGTACATGAATACATTGGACTAGATCCAAAGTATGTGATCGAATTATCAATGGGTTGGTATGACTGCATTCTGGTGCACCTGAACATTGCATGCTGTGGTTTAAAAAGCACAGGTTGTCTTTACAATGGTCAGCAGATTTATATGTTTCCATTTATATCACTAGGCATATCAGTTATTGTTTCTGAGTAATCCCGTTCTGTCTGGCCGAGTAGACCCATCAGCCTCAGGCAAGCGGCTGCTCCTGCTGGGCCATCTCATGCAGTGATGCTGTGTTCACTGGGCACATCAGTAGTGAATTGTATAATTCATGAGTTATCAGTTAACATCCGATATTTCCCACCACGTAATGTGCACTGGCATATAATGCGCATCCCTGAAAGGGATGTTTAGGGATGAGAATTTACTCAATTTTATTTTCATAAAACATAAGCCAGTAAGCTGTGAGGGAAAGTAATTTTGCATTAAATTATATATTTGAAGTGGAAAATCATGAATATACAAAGCTTTCACCTCCACCTTGCATTTGCCAGCAGGCAATCAGCTGGTTTTTGTTCACATGCTACTGATGCTCTTAGCATGGTGGAATGACTTTATGCTCCATGTGTGTGCATGTCTGACTCACTGAATTTTTTGTTTACTGTTTATTTATGATGATGCATACTCATCTAAATCTGCATTATTGAAATCTTAATTAGTAATTAGCAAGGTCATTGAGTGATTTTCTTCTGACAGTTGGTGTTCATGGTGCCAGTCACCTTAACCCATAGGCCTACCTGAAACCATGACCTTGGTATAATGTCAATGTATCTGTCTGTATATAGGTAGATGCCGTAATCTCGTAAGGGGTGACTGTTTGACTTTGAGTTAGTTGTTCTACGAGCAGGGGCACTAACCCTCCGCCAACCCACCCGCCCGTTGACACGTAGGGAACCCGTATGGGTTGGTTTTATGGTTACGACCCATTGTTACAAATGGATTCCTGGCCTACGAGAAACCATTAGGCTTGTCACTCAATGTAAAGCCACCTGAAAAGGAAAGAAGAATAATATGAAGGAACAGGAAAGATGGGAGAAATAAGAAAAGAGGAGGGCAGGCACAGAAAAAGAATGATAAAGGTGAGGGAAGAAGTAGGCAGCACTACAACTATTGTGCAAAGTGCATTTTGAAGCAAATTTTTTGGGAAAAAAGTGTGTAATATATGGTGGAAAATACAGTATATTTAAGAATGTTGTATGAATTTTAGGTGATGGAGGATTTATATCTTATTTATCTCATCTCATTATCCAATCCTACATTGCCCTATGAGGAGCGTAGGAGCCCGGGGCTAGGCAAGTTGGTCCTGACATTTAAGATGAGAGTGACCAGCCTCATTCATCCCTGAGTGGCATTACATGAGCAATAAACCCCAACCATCCCTTGGATATAAGCCTTCACCGGCTTAATCCGATTGGAGCGCCTTCATTACCCACTAAACCATCAAGCACCAAAATTTGGTTATATGGTTACCACCCAGTGTAATAAATGGTTTGCTGGTGTACAGGAAACCATTTGGCTTGTCACTCACCGTAGAGTAACCCACAGGCAGAAGGAAGAGGAAAGAATGAAGGAAAGAAAGACAGAAGAGGGAGTGTAAAGTCACCCGTAGGCAGAAGGACGAGGAAAGAATGAAGGAATGAAAGACAGGAGAGGATGGAAGGAAAGAAGGATTTATATCTTTCCTTTTTCATAGCACTGAGAATATCACAGTAGGAAAGTATAAAATTCACATGTCATCAGTAGAAATATGTGTAATGTTCTTGTATGTTTTCAGGTGATGGAGGAGAGGATTGCTCTGGAGATGCAGCTGGAACAAATGAAGCCATTTTCCAGTTAGTCTCTAAGAATGACACAGTGTGGCAGAGCAGGGCAAGATGGGGTGAGAGGAGGGGTCCAAGCAGTCACCCTTGCTTCTGTCTCATGTGTTGCTGCTCTTCTCAACTTGAGATGTTTGGTCCTTCAGCTCCTTTAGTCAGGTGATGTACTTTGTGTTTTAGCCTTGCTACTCTTGGACAATTTTATACCATTAGGACAGACCTCTAGTAGTTAATTGATTAATGTAGGTTGAATCTCACCTTTCCAGTTTGAAATGTCTCTCCAAAGCTAAATATAATCATCTGGAAGTAGTTAGAATAAAATGAAAGATACATCAGATTGAAGAGATTAAACCCTTCAGCCAGATGATACATTATCATATTCTTGCTGCCACCAGAGGATTTTGTTCAGCTTTGAAGAGGCTGATTGAGTTGGAGGAATTAGATACAGCCTTCATGAACTCCTTTAGTATGAGAGGCCTTTATTGAATTGAATAAAATTGCCTGGAGATAGCAAGAATAAACTAAAAAAAAAAAAAAAAATACCTCACCGGACTCAAAGGGTGAAGAGCTCGGCTTTTGTTGTACACATTATTTCATAATTTTTTTTTCTGTTCAATCATATTTATAAAATTCATCATATGGGGACACTGTTGTGTGTTGGAAAGTTAAGAATTTTATCAAACAATTTAGTTATCTAGTAGTTACAAAAAGGGATTGACTGAGTGTAGTAGAGTCATCCCATATTTTTCGTGGAGGTTAGGTTACCAGGTATATCATGAATAGCTAAAACCGCAAATACTCTTCATGGTTTAGAAGTACAGTACTGTATATCCCTTATGGGGTGCCTTATGATTTTCATTCACCATATATTGGTAAGTGTATGGAAGCCAGCGGCCCTCATTGTACCGTACGTAAAATATAACGTAACAGTATAAAAATTGAAAAGACAATGGAGTAACAGAGCATGTGCAGTGTAAATTAGTTTTGAATTTATATCAGTACACAAAATGAAAATAAAATACTGTAGATATATAATAAGAGTGCTGTACAGTACAGTGGTACATAATATTTACGTGTGTTGCCATTCAAATGCTGTTGCCTCGTATTGTTCCTCTTCCCTGCCTCTCCTACAGTTTATGCTTTTGATGATGATGGTGAGATGATAAGGTGTCAGTAAGATGATAATGTGATGATGATGTTGAGATGATGATGATGATGATAAAGCAGAGTCACCTTTTCAACTAGAGTCATAACTTTCCAACAGAAAGACTTTTTCAATTCACTTTTTATGTTTGGTTTGTTTTCTGTATTTTTCTTATTATTTTTAGGGTGGTAAATTATTGATTTGTGCTGGTGCTTTTTTTTTTTTTTCTCATTGTTTTTAATTCAAGATTTGCATTCCTGGTACTTGTTGTTTTTCTGGTGTAATTGTGGACACTTACAAAAACCTACTATGATTTACCAGAATTCATTTACTTTCGCAGCTCAGTGGATTAGATTGTCAGGTTAGTTTTGGTTAGATTTATGTGGTTAGGTTATTAGGTTATGTTAGGGTAGGTTTGGTAAGGTTAGGAAGTTATGTTAGGATATTTTATTTTGTTAGGTTAATGTTTGTAAGTTTAGATGATCATACTTTAGTGGATTTAAAGTTAGGTAGGGCTTGGGTGTTGTTATTTTTTAATGTTAGATAACCACATAGTAAATTTTGATAGATATAAGTAGGTTTTAGGAAGTAGCCACCTGCATGAGAGAGAACATGCTTCAGGAAAGCAAAGCAAAGCATGGATGTAATCAACAGGAAAACAAAATAAACAGAAAACAGTCATTTACTGCTAAAAAAAATTGTTAGAAACATGTAGAATGTCCAGGAAGAAGAGGAATTTATATTGGTAAAGCATTTCTGCTGCTTAAAGTGAACCATTACTGTAACCTCTCCTCTGACATTCAGCCACTTATGCAGCACTACTGGACTTTTCTGAGGCAGGTTGGGGATGCTTTGGAGCCATAATGCCCCAGTAAAGGCAGGCAGTGTCCTGACTAGAGCTTACAGTAGGGCAATACATGAGAAAGGTTGACTTTCAAGGGAGCACACCAGTTTGTGTGTGAGACACCTAGCATCAGGGTGCAAAAACTTTTGTGGCACAAGATTTGAAATTCAACCACCAGGAAAAATATTCTCAGGACAGAAAAGTGTGAATGATAGAGTCTGTGATTAAAAATCCCACAAATAATGAGGGATGACTTTATAGAAAATCTTAATTTTGTGTCACCTTTTTTGACATTCCTTTTTTTGCTGTTATGTCCATAATAATTAAAAAAAACAAAAATGCCTATTGAAATTCCATCCATCGTTTAATCCTTTTCTGCCTCATTAGGAGTGTGGAGACCTGAGGCATCCTTGCTACTTACAGTGCCGAGTTGGTAGATCCCCCAGTCATTTAGTTTTTGAAGGCTCCAACATGCTTGCATGCATACCTAATGGCGCCTCTCCATGCTGTTCGATCTATGGCATCTTCTCTGTTCAGTCCCTTAATCCTAAGGTCACACATGATGACCTTGTCCCACGCCTTTTTCGATCTACCCCTTGTCTACCCCCGCAACCCCACCCCCAGTATTAACGCTTCTCACTTTCTGCACCCAGTTATCCCCATCTTCTCCACATGCCCAAACCACCTCAGTCTATCTCCTCATCACAACACTAGTACACTCAAGTCCTATCCTTGACTCTTCCATCATTAACCCAGCCCCCCTGGCCTTGTACACAAGAATGCACTTCACACCCACCTAATCATTGTCATTTCTGTACGTTTGAGCCTTCGAATATCCTCTTGCTTTACTGCCCAGGTCTCACTACCATACAGTATTACACTCCTAACACATGCTGCATACAAAGATCCCTTAGCATGTAGGGAGAGCCCTCTCAATGTCAGGAGAGGCAAGAGCTCCCTGAACTTCTTCCAACCACTTCTCACCCTAGCCACAGCACATATGTCCCAAAAAACAAAATTCTTCCACACACTCAAGAGACTCACCAGCAAGTTCAATCCCTTCATGCCTGACAATCTCCACCTTCTCTTCCCGACACGCTGCACACATAAATCAGCATTATCTCGCAGTCTGCCTCTAATACCAGTACATCTCTTATGCACCCACTTATCACAAACACTGCACGAGATAGAATTACTTCCCATGTCCTTGTGGCAAATTGCACATGGTCACTTTCCCTCTTCTTCAACTGTACCGCCACCAACTCTGGATATCATCACTTTTGTTTTGTCTGCATTTATTCATAAGTATATTTTACAATATACCACTTGCTGTATGTGTAAAAAGTTATGTTATTTTGGAACACGTCACAGACATAATCAGTACTTTCGTTACAGGCAGTCCTGGTTTGGATGTGCTCCAGAATATTACATAATGTTCTGTATAGTTGGTTCTGAAATTGGGGGAACTGGCAGCATTATCCATAGCATTGGGACTTTCATAACATTTTAAGTCTTTTATGGCTCACATTTGACTGAACAGAATCATTTGACAGCTGGAATAGCATGTTAATGACAGTAGAAACACTCTCAGGCTTCTTTACCGACTTAGCTAAATTACATGTTAGAGTCGTTCTAACCATTAGAGAGTTAAAAGTAAAAAAGAAAGAATGTCAGAAAGGGAGACTTCTTGCTAGGACTTCCAAAACTTTTGAATCATTATTGCTATAATTTGTTTGCATTGTGTTCTGGTGTCTCCAAGGAAAGTCTTTGAGTACTATATGCAATATACGTACATAACCTAGCATGTAGATCAAGCAGAGTAAATTTCCTAGTGACTAGCTCTCTTTGTTAGTGTAAAGTGCACAGTGGAGAGGTTTGGATCCAATAGACATCTTATAGAGCCAAATTAAACTCCATTTTGGTATTGGGAGCCTGGTTCATGGACATACTATCAAGTCCCAGTCAGATTCACTGGCGGACATACGATCATGTTCCATTCGTAACTTTTTGCCAGAAGGACAAGGAAACAAGAATGCAGAGTCATCCCTTGTCTGTTGTTCCTCCTGCAGAAACAAATCCAAGTTACAACAGGAAACAAATAGTAAATATGTGTGCAAATCCCATCCTCTGATGTTGACAGTATACTGTGTTAATAGTGAAGGAAATGCCAGCTTAATCCTTTACTACAAATATGGGAAGAGAACAGTTCTTCGTGATTTCTGATTGACTTAACCACTTCACTGTGATGATGTGGTGGTAGGTGGTGGTGACCATTATTCACTTACTTGTAGCCCTGCCTGCTTCTTCCCGCACCTCTGTCTTTCTCTTTCTGTCTGCCCTCCTCTTTTCCTACTTCTTCCTTTCCTTTCTGTCACTTTATTACTCTTTCCACTTCAGGTGGCTCTGCACTTGAGTGACAAGCCTAATGTTTTTCTACAACCAAGGAAACCATTTTCATTGCTGGATGGTGACTATATAAGCAGATAGCTAGGTGATGTGGAGCCTTCTATGGTGCCCTTGCTAACTGGATGGAGAGATGCAAATGTGGCATCCATCCAGGAACCACACCATCACACTTTTCCTGCCACCTTGCTGTTTCAGGGTGCTGTCAGCCACAAGGGAACATCAGTTCATTACATGAGACAACCCTGCAGGGACGGTCGCTTGCCTGTGGTTGATGAGTCTGTTCAGCCAGACAGAGTGGGGTTGGTCAACAACAACAATTTATTTTTTTTCCAATCTGCCACCAGTGGATTTTATTTATTTTTTTCAACTCTGATATTAAAAGACTATCAAAGGTTTATCTAATGCGTTGTCATTGAAAAAGTGTCCTTTTAACTCTGTGAATTGGTATGGAGATAACACGAATGAAATGTAAGGAAATGACTTCTCTCCGGTGATGATGTACTCCAGATTCATTCTTGCTGTTGGCTGATCATTTTATACAGCTTAGGGCAGACCTTATGTAGTGAAAAAGTGAATGGAGATTGCTTCTGACTCCTTATGTGTGATGGGTCTTCCATTATTTGAATACAGTCATCTGGAGGAAGCAAGTTGTACTGTATAAACTAACCTATTCCATCTTCATAGTAATGGGTAAATTAGTCTGGCAGATCAAGAAAGCAGTGTACAAGACCTAGTAGATGAATCAGAAGTGGTGGTTTGTTAAATTGCTTAACCCCTGCTGAGCTGATTCTTTGTATGGTAGCCTACTTTCCCTGAGTCATTATTTATAACCAGTGTAAATTGTACCTCATGTGAGGCTTACAGCTTGGCGTATGCAGACCTTCATTGTGCCTCATATGAGGTCTGCATCTTGGCAAGGGTTCAGTCCTTCATTATGGTGATGACCTTATTATATCCTTGCTATCCATGGACAGTTTTATTCAGTTTAGTGGAAACTTACTTTAGCTGGAGGGGTTAGATACAGTCTTCAGTAATCTTCCCACTGCTAAGGTACTCAGATAAGCTAGGTAAAATGTAAAGAAATAACAAGAATAGAACATTGAAGGTTGAACATTAACCCCTAACCACGCAGAAGAGGTGGCAGTAGGCTGCTGGGTGTCAGTAGAAATCACATTTGTTTCCACGTCGTAGTTTGAATTGGCTGCCACTTGATCACGTCACCAAAGGTTTGGGAGTAACCCCTCCCACTCGAGGCAAGCATACCTCAGTTATCTCAGTGAATTTGCCAGGTGTAGGATGATTTTTTCTTCAGTCTCTTGTCTGACTGCATTCCTGTCTCATGTGGACACCTTGCCCCATCCATCCCTGCCAAGCCTCTTTTTAAGGATACTAGGAAAGGACTCAGTGATAGTGTCATAGGGTTTGCCTTGGAAGCCACTGTGTTTAGTTTATCTAGTAATGGAGAAGTCAAAATTGAGGCTGCGTGCAAATGCACAAACACATCCAGCTTTGGCATGCCCAAAATTACTCCTCTTCATCATGGCCTTACTCATCAACGTGACGACCTACAGACCTGGGGATGCATTCTTTTGCAAGAAGAGTTGGTGAAGAATATAGTCTTTAATTTGTTTTCCTAACTGCTTTAGTTTCAGAGATACCAAGGTTTGAGGCATTTTGGAAAAATGCCCGTAGTGAAAGAACGACCATGCTATAAGTAGCCTGGCATGGAGGGGTTAAAAGTTGTTGCTGTATCAAGTGAATTAACAATTCGATTCTAGCAACATATTTCCTCATTCAGTTTTAGTACCTTTAGACAACTTTGTGTATTTAAGGGGAGACCTCTTGTAATGAAGGGGTTATTAGAGGTTAAACTGAACTCCATCTAGAAAAGCCTTTTATGCCAAGAAAATTGTGTGGAGATAGCAAGAACAAAGAAAAAAAAAGATCTTCGTATGAAAGGGGTTTCTTAAGCCTGGTGTCAAGAGTGGAGGGTTCAGAAACAGCTAGCTGTTTGACCTATTAACCATTTTCACCTGAAGTTTCTGTTTATTTTATTCATACAGTCTCTTGACAGTTCATATTTGCTTAGGAGAATACCTTAGAAATGCAGGGTTTAATTAATGAAGGCAGTTTCTAACCTCGTCAGTTCAGTCTCATGCTGAAATAAAATTACCTGGAGATAACAAAGCTACAATGAAAAAGACATCTTCACACTGAAAGGGTTAGAATTCAAGGTTAGTCTTGAGGGTCAGTGCTGTCCACTGTGCTGTCACCAGGTGGGTCGTGTTCAAGCTCTTGCGTATGCAAGGCTGTGAACTGTTAAGAAACCTTTAAGCTCAATTCACACTTGCTCTTTGGCTTTGATAAGTTTCTGTGAGTTGAATAAAACTGTCAAATAGTAAGCTGGAACGAAAACGAAGTTCTTGATTGTCAGCCAAAATGGTAAACGTTGTTGTTTAAACATTTCGGGGACCCTAGGTTTCATTTAAGTATAGAATCATATGACATGAGTTAAAATTAATTACAAAGCAGGTGATTTACAGCAAAGAGGTGAACTGCATGCAACACAAGCCAAAGGTGTGGTGTCACAACTTTCACATAAATGAGATTGGAGTTGAGCATAGGGGCTTCTGCAGAGTCTTGAGTCTTGGTTGAAATGCAAGGTACTGTAACTATTGTTGGATTTTGCAAATGTATAAGTATAGTGTACATAGAATTATGGCATTATTTAAGGTAATGTGAAATCATAAAGTACAAGGAGTGTTAGCAACTGACAGTTATTTATTTGAAGTTATTCCAAGATTTTACAGCAATCTTTCCTGATCTTTAACCATTGTGTTGCAGACTACTGACTGCATTAATGCAGTTATTTGTATAGGAAGTAATCATTGATAGATCCTTGTAATCCAGTTTTTTGTGATTGTTATACTAAAAGCCAGTGTATTTGAATTTAGATTATTATTACGTGCATGTTATGTAGAGATTATTATGAAGTAAAAATTGCAGTCATATTGAGTGGTGATATACCATGTCCTAGGTAGTACAGAACTGCCACTATCTTGTGCATGGCCCACTGTTGCAGTTAAAAGTACAGTTGTATATACAGCACACCATAGATCAAAGTTAGTAAATTGTCTGTGAGCTAGAGTCAGTTTTCACTTAAAGTATAGGATATATTCAGGCAGCAATGTGCAAATTTAAATTAAACAACATTAAGTGAGATACATTTCTTGGTTCTTGTCTTTGGAGTTCATTACACTAAAAAAGTGTTCTTTCTTGACTTTAGAGCAATTTTTTAGTTAATCATGAATAGCTAAAGGGAGGAATATATATTATGTTATTCATCAGCAGCTTAACCCTTTCGCGCACGACACCACGATGTGCGTTTCATGTGATGGGTTGTGCCCACGCACATGGCCTCAAATCGCATGACAAAGCGAAAAAAATTAACCCAAAATAAAGTTTTTGGCCAATTTGTGTGAAATTTTGGTGCGTTCTAGCGGCCACGCGTCTCTCCCGAGGCAAGACATTGGCTTCACTGTGGGGGGTGGGGGGGGGGGTGTCCGGGGCTAGGCAAAGCAGTACCTGACCAGCAGCCAAGTCGTGACGTTGCGCGAGTGTGTGTCCCTTTAAATCCTACTAATTCTCCCCCCTCCTGCCCGAGGCAAAGCCCCTGTTAGACTCAGTGTTATAATAGATTATTTGTGAGCATATTTTGACATGATTATGTTGGTGGAACATAGATATATAACTAGAGAAGCACTGGTGTTCATTATCAGCCGTTTGGCCTACAAGCGATAAAGGGTTCACTGTGGTGGGGTTCTACTACTCCCGCCTCCCCAGGGACGAGCGCTGTGAGTAAATATACGTATGAAAAAGTGAAGCCTTGACTGTATATTTGTGTGAAATATATATAGTGGCTTGCTTATTGGAAAAATAGACGTAAGGGCCTTTACATACGGTAATAGTCATTGACTTGAAAGGGGCAAGTGTTATCTGTTATGCCATAGTCGGGAAGGGAGTATTAGAGGTGGTTTTTAGTAATGGAATTTGTTACTTTTGTTATAAATGCATATGAACTGGTATGGAAATACGTGAAACATGCTGCCTGTGTTCAGGAACGAGCTTGGTGTGTGCCATAGATTGAGTTGCGTTGTACTCTCTAGGCAAAACTGCATCGTCACGTACCAAAGTCAGGTGCGGAATAATTACGGAGGTAGGGGTGGAATCAGTGCGAAAGTCACGTGTTTGCGTCTTATTTAGTGTGAAGTGTACCCAGAATGCTCCCCGAGTGCTCGTGAAGTAATATTTTTAGGGTGTGTGGCATAAGTTTGCGACACATTAGCGTGAGGTGAGCTAAGTTGGCAAATTATTCCCCTACGTCACTGAGCAGGTAATATACCTTGCTCAGATATATCTAGATACCTTTAGAGTTCATGTGCAATGTGATTGAAATGTTCCACGAGTGTTCGGGAAGTATTATTTTAGGGTGTGTGGCATAGGTTAGCAATACAGTAGCGTGAGGTGAGCTAAGGTCGCTAATTATTCCCCTGCGTCACTGAGCAGGTAGTATACCTTGCTCAGATAAATCTAGATACCTTAGAGTTCATGTGCAATGTGATTGAAATGTTCCACGAGTGTTCGTGAAGTATTATTCCCTAGCATAGCGTACACACACACACACACACACACACACAAATGAAAAGGAAAGAGCTAAATTAAAGGAGTTAGTAAAGGAAGCAAAGACAAAAAACGAACAGCGAACGGAGAAAGAGAAGACAGAGTTCTATTGGAGAGTTATGGACCAGAAATTGAGAAAGTGGTACCGACGGAGGGAAGGAGAGACGAGAGTATAAGAAATGATGAAAAAAGTTTGAAAGTGGCGTACACAAACATTGATGGACTAATATCGGCAAGGTTAGAAGTCAATGATTTTTTGAGGGTACACGAACCTGATGTTATGTGCTTTGTAGAGACTAAATTGAAAGAAGATATTGATATTCATATGGGAGGTGGGAAATACAAATTATGGAGAAGAGACAGAAAAGAAACAATGGGGGGAGGAGTGATGATAGCAGTGAAGGACAATATAAATGTAGATATTGTGGCAATGGCAGAGGGCAGGGTCGAAGCAATAAATATGAAATTAGAAACTGAGGAGAATGGTAAGAGAGATATGGCAGTGGTATATGTTCCCCCTAAGACGAGAGCATGGAATGATGATGAATACCAGGAGATGTTGTCAGACATGGTTAGTTATCTACAGAAAGTGATCGAGGAAAGCAACAGTATAATCCTGATAGGTGACTTTAATTGTAAAGAGGTGAACTGGGAGGAATGGGACTCAGGAGGCAGCGAAGATTCGTGGGGCACTAAATTGTTAAATATAGCAATAAATAATGTAATGATGCAGTGGGTTAAAGAAGAGACACGATTCAGAGGTGATGACACACCAGCAAGATTAGATTTGCTACTATCCAAAGAACCTGATGTAATTGAATCTTTAAATTATCTGTGTCCTGTAGGAAAAAGTGATCATGTGGTCATTGAGTTCCAGATGATAACAGGGAACGTGGTGCCAAGAGATGATCTTTATAGGCAAGGAAGATACAACTTTGGGAAAACAAACTTTGCAGAATTGAGAAAATTTTTTGAAAATGCGGACTGGAGAAAATTCAGAGAAACAAGAGAGATACAGAGGAAGTGGGATATCTTTTTAGACCTCTACAATCTGGGAGTGGAAAAATATGTGCCAAGAGTAAGTGGGAAAGAAAACAGGAAAAAGGTGTGGTTTAATGGAAGGTGTATGATAGCAAAAAAAGAGAGACATGGCATGGAACAAATGGAGAAAGAGAGGTAATATCAGAGCAAAGGAAGAATATAAAAGAACTAGAAATGAATATACAAGAATACGTAGAGAGGAAGAAAGGAACTTTGAAAAAGGTATAATTGACAAATGTAAGGATGAACCCAAATTGTTTTATAGATTTGTTAATGGCAGATTGAAGCAAAGGGAAGGAATCACCAAACTGAAAGTAGAAGGAGAGGTCTACAAGGATGCAGTAATGTAAGCTGAAGTAATGAACAAATGCTTCCAATCGGTTTTCACTAAGGAAAGGGAGTTTGTGGAAGGAGAGGGAGTGATTAGAAATGTAGTGATAAAAGATATAAAAGTGGAAGTGCAGGAAGTGTATAAATTACTGGGATGTGGAAGTGCAGGAAGTGTATAAATGACTGGGAACTCAAGATGTAAGGAAAGCCCCAGGACCGGATGGAATCTCTAATTGGGTACTGAAGGAATGCAGAGAACAACTGGCGGATAAGATTCATAATTTAATTGTGTGCTCCTTGGAAGAGGAGAAAGTGCCTCGGGAATGGAAGAGGGCAAATGTGGTGCCAATCTATAAGGGAGGAAACAAGGAAGAATGCTTGAATTATAGACCAGTTTCCCTAACCAGCATGGTTGTGAAATTGTGTGAGAGAATTCTGAAAGATAGATGGATAAAATACCTGGAAGAGATGAATATTTTGACTGAAAGTCAGTTTGGATTCAGAAGTGGAAGGTCATGTTTTTCCAACTTGTTGAGCTTTTACTCAAGGGCGATTGACGTGCTGCAGGAGAGAGACAGTTGGGTGGATTGTGTGTACTTAGATCTGGAGAAGGCCTTCGACAAGGTGCCCCACAAGAGACTGTTATGGAAATTAGAGCATATAGGAGGACTTAAGGGAAGCCTCCTGGAATGGATGAGAGACTTTTTGAGTGACAGACAAATGAGGATAGTAATAAAGGATAGGACATCTGGATAGAGGGAAGTAACAAGTGGTGTCCCACAGGGCTCGGTGTTGGCACCTGTAATGTTCTTGATTTACGTAAATGATATGGTAGATGGAGTGAACAGTTATGCAAGCCTGTTTGCTGATGATGCAAAGATCTTGAGAAAGGTAGAGGTTGAAGAGGACTAAAATGCTACAGGAGAATCTGGATAGGATACATGATTGGAGTCGGATGTGGGAAATGAAATTCAACGCAAAAAAATGTAAAATACTATATGGGTAAAAGTACCAAGAGGCCATCATTGAATTATTTGATGGGTAATGAACCAATTAGAAAAGCGAGAGAAGAGCAAGATTTGGGAGTGCTGGTCCAGGATAGTTTGTCACCTGAAAAGCACATAAATAAGATAGTGAGAGAGACATATAAACTCTTGACCAATATAAGAGTGGCATTTCATTACATGGATGAGGAGATGATGAAAAAATTGATAGTAGCCATGATCCGGCCCAGGTTAGAATATGCAGCAGTAGTGTGGTCCCCACACAAAAAGAAAGATATAACCAAGATTGAGAGAATACAAAGAACAGCAACCAAGATGGTCCCCAGTCTGGCAGATCTATCATACAGTGAGAGGCTAGAAAGGCTGGATTTTGCTGACCTTAGAGGAAAGGAGAGAGAGAGGCGACATGATTGCAGTGTTCAGGACCATGATAGGAGTAGAAAAAATTGACAGAGAAATCTGTTTGTGTGGGATGAGAGAGCAACAAGAGGACACGGAATGAAACTAAAGAAGCCAAGCTGCTCGAAGGACATCAAGAAACATAGTTTTCCTTATAGATGCATAGACCTGTGGAATAGCCTGGACAAAGAGATCGTCCAGTCAAAAAACTTAAACGAGTTTAAGGCAAAATTTGACTTATTGAGAAACAGAGACGGGACCCCACGAGCGTAGCTCTTTTCCTGTATATCACAATTAGGTAAATACAATTAGGTAAATACGCACACACACACACTACATAACTCCTCTTCTTCAACCCCCACAAGGTCCTGCCAGGAACTCAACACCCCTGGAGAAAGTGAGTTTTCAGAAGTTTGTTGATTTGTATATTTTTACCTGCTACAATACCTGTACAGTATATTCTTCACTCCCCCCCCCAGAAAGTACAGCTTCATTATCAGTAAGTATGACAAAGACTAGAGGTGATGTTGACATTCTTGTAGCAATATAAAAAGTGAAACCCTTGTACATTTTACAGATAGACTTTGAATAAAACAAAACAAAACCACTAGCAAGTGAAAATATGTAGGTATGGGTGAGACAGGAATAAATGAGAGTGAACTTGAAGGTATGTTCTTCTCTTCGGTCCAGGTAATAGTCGTGTTGATGTTTTGACAACTTCATGAGGAAGAGTATAACAGTAAACATCAGTACTTGAAGAGAAATATAAAGGGAAAGGCATGGGAAGCTAAGTTTTTAGGTACAGGCACGTGAAGTGAGTGTTTATTTCTTGTTGCGGTCACCGCTCGAAGTATTCTACCTTTGACCTCCGTTTACTCGATAACTATTGGGCTAATCGATTTCCTGTAAGGACCATGATAAAGATCAGTGAATTCTACGTATGAACAGAACATAACTATGTAATTTATATAATGAAAAGTCCTTGTTACATGGGCAGAATTATAACGGTTTTTGTCCGCCCAAGAGGAAAGTGCGCCGCGGCCGTGAGTACCCCGTAGTTTTTTGCGATTTACTTGGGAACTATGAGGCATATCAAAATAAACCAGTTATCAGGAGAAAGTTCATGAAATTCTACCTAAGATTATGTAATAAAAACATAAGGTGGGTGAGAAAACTTCTGTGCTAGAGGTCCCTGAAAAAAAAAAAAAAATGGCTTTTAGTTATTGGCTATTTTCTCTAAACCTACAAATCGCATCACAACCGGACACACCTCATTTGAAAGCTAGTGAAATTCTCTATCAAAACTTCTAATAACATTTTTCTGTATGATGAGAAACATTCAAACAACGATGTTGGGAAGTGAGATGCATGTTCTGAAATGCTTATTCACGGCTGCCTAATGTACCCCCCCCCCCCCCCCCCCGTTAGCTAGAACAAACATCGGCGAATAAGATGATGTAGATTTCAGGGCAATATTTTGAGGTTTGAGTAGTGAAAATGAGGCGAGAATACATGTAACTTGCGTCCCGCGGGCTGCCAGCGAAGCGCACGGGGGAGTAAAATCGTGAGCCGTGAAACTTAATAAAACTTACCATGCGCGAAAGGGTTGATAATGAAACAACTTTATGTGAAAAAAATTTAAGTGAGGACTAACTGTATTTATACTGTAGAGTAGCAGTACACAAGATACTGATACTGTAGATAAGTTATAGCTCCCCTAATGGATGTCATGTAGTAATATCAGGTGTTAATGGCGTTTGACGGCTGTGATATTTCCTGAAGACTTCTTGAGTTATATAATGCAGGCACTCCTCATTATAAGCCAGGGATGTGCTCCAAGATGTCACCATGTTTTCCATTCTCTTGGGTCCTGTAAGTTGGGGCAGACTGGTAATTCAGCTTTGTGAGTTGCATAGTTGCATTGGAGCTTCTATAAGAGATTTTTGGGTGATTTACATTGGACTTTGCTCTTTCAGCTTTCAGTCCAATGTTTCAATCTGATGATGCCTATTTTAGTGTACAGTACAATATTTTTAATCTCCAGACAATTATATTCAACTCAGGGGAGACATTTCAAACTGCAGTATGGGTTAGAGGTAACATTCCATTAACCGTTTCACTTTTGCAAATCCTTCCCAAGGTGAAGAAAATCATCTGAAGGTAGCAGAAAATATATATATATATATATACCACTGGATTGAAGAGGGTAATAACAGAAAATAAATAATAAAGTGACAGTTTATAATGAGGATTTACCATAATAATACGCTCTATACCAGCCACTAAAAGATTAAAATGTATAGAGCAGTCATTAATTTGTGCTGTCAAGGAAGTATCAGATAATTTTTGTGCTTTTTTGCATTCTGATGTTTCCTGGAATTGGAGTTTCCATGATGCCTTACTATATGTTTTGAGCATTAACCCTATGAGATTTTTGGGCCGACCAGATTATGTCTGTGCTAGAGTCAGGCCTCTCAAGCTGACCCACATCTTTACGGCACGATATTTTTCTTTGATCCCTCTGTGCATATACATTTTTCACGCTACAGTGTTGGATTTGGTGTCATTTTAAAGCTGAATAGTTGTACTTTATTGTGGAATGTTGAAAAAAGAAGAAAAAATAAAATAAAATGTTGAAATGACGAGGTGAAGTTAGTCGAAAACCATAAATTTTATTTGTTGCTGTAGAAAAATATTCGGGAAAAAAATACTCATAAAGATATGTAAATCTGGTTTAAACCATGCAAAACTACAATAAATTACCTTTATAATGATATATACATTATGGTAATTTTAGTATTTTGTTGCACAGTAAAGCGAAAGGAAAGAGATGCATAATTTTCTCCTAGTCTTGGCCGCATATTCGCTTCACAATCTTTTTCTTTGATCGGTCAGTGCAAATACACTTTTTATGATAGGATAAGGATACTGGTTGTGGTGTTATTTTGAAGCTGAATAGTTGTACTTTATCGTAGTATGTTACGAAAACAAATAAAAGAAAAAGTCAAAATGACGAGTTGAAGTTAGGCAAAAACCAAAAATGTTATTCCTTGCTGTAGAAAAATATCCACCAAGAATAAAGTGATAAAGAAACAAAGCAGTGAGTCAGACAAGCTGTGCAGTACCCGCCACATATAGAGCAACCATTCCGTGATGTCAGGCTCGAGTCTTTCTTTGTTACGATGCATAAATGCGATTTATAGTGAATATTTTACAAAGAGCTCTTAAAATGACAATTAAAAGCGTCATCGGAATGTCTGAGGATGGATTTGAAATGACGATCAGAATCGTCATCGGAATCTCAAAGGGTTAATTCCTTGCATCTCGTGTGGAAAGACTTGCGTCACATCCCTGGTAATACAGTGAATTGGGTAAATGTTGAATGAGTTAAGTCATTCAGTCTGATGACATAGTTTGTTGGTTTATTCCTACTACCCCCTGATGATTTTATTTGACTTTGAGGAAATCTGTTGCGTATGCATGTGAAGACAGGAGTGAGAGAGAGAAAGACAGGTTTTGGGATGAGCTGGATGGCGTAGTGGGAGAAAAGCCCCGGAGCTATAAAGTGATTGTAATGGGGGATATGAATGGAAGAATAGGCAGTGGTCCTGAGGATGACATAATGGGTTGTTATGGAGTACCAGGAGAAAATGATGATAGGAAGCGACTAAAAGATTTAGAGGAGGTTGTGCATTTGTAACTCGTTTTTCAAACACAAAAATGCACATAAATATACATGGTACAGAAGGAATGGGGATCGTGTTGAAAGAAGCTAATTGATTACATGTTCGTAGAAGAATGGTTGCTGATACTAGGGCCGTGAGAGGCCGATGTGGAGGTCTGTCAGATCATATGATTGTGGTATGCAAGATCAAGCTAAGGGATTGAGGTGGATCAGGAGAGAAAGAAGCAGTCAGGGAGGGAGAAAGACTGAAAGTTGAGAAGCTGAAGATCAACGAAATGGCAGATGATTGCAGGACCAAATTAGAGGAGGAGTATGAATCAGTGAATTGGAATGAAATGGATCTGGACAGCCTGTGGAATGCATATAGGGATTGCTTAGTTAGGAATGCTAAAGCGGTGTGTGGTGTGGCATGAGTAACAACAAAGAAGAAAGGTTCGGCATGGTGGGATGACGAGGTTAAGAGAGCGGTGAAGGAAAAGAGGAAGAAATGGCTAGAGTGGTTACAGGACAGGGGTTCATTTGAAATAAGAACTGAATATATTGAGAGCAAGAACCACATAGAGAGACTAGTGAAGAGGAAAAAGGAGGAGGTAAATGATGATCAAGGAAGAAAAATGAATGCAACCTACTCTGAAAATAGGAACTTATTCTGGAAAGAGGTGCGGAAATGTAGAAGTGAAAGTGGAAAGAATTGTGATGGTGTGAAGGATGCAGGTGGTAGATTATTAACCCAAAGGGATGAAGTAAGGACCAAATGGAAAGAATATTTTGAAAGCCTGATGAATGGGAACAGAGAGAAGAGCGGCTGTAAACATGATTGGTTTTGGGGATGTGCAGAGAAGGAATGCAGTGCCAGGAGACTTGACACTTGCACAGGTGAAGAATGCTGTGAAGCGGCTGAAAAATGGGGAAGCAGCTGGGGTTGATGAGGTGAATGCAGAGATGATTAAATGTAGTGGAGAGAGTGGAATGAAGTGCTTGTTGGAGATATGTTAGAAGGCATGGATGAGTGAAACTGTGCCAACAGAGTGGAAAAAGGCTGTGACTGTACGCTTGTACAAAAATAAAGGTGAGGGAAGTGAGTGCAAGAATTATTGTGGCATAAGTTTATTGAGTGTGGTAGGGAAGGTATATGGAAGAGTTATTATAGAGAAAGTAAGAGAGATATCAGAAGTCCTAGTAAGTGATGAACAGGGTGGCTTTAGGAGTGGCAAAGGATGTGTGGATCAAATATTTGCTGTGAGACAGCTAGCAGAGAAGGCTTGTGAGAAGGACCATAAGGTGTTTATGGCATTCATGGATCTGGAAAAAGCATATGACAAAGTAGAAGAGAAGGATTGTGGAAAGTTTTGCGCATGTATGGTGTAGATGGTAAGCTGC
>JAGKTI010015201.1:0-20766 GCA_018397915.1 Birgus latro | reverse complement strand
CTGCACTGCACTAGGTCTAGTTTCTGGGCGGCTTGTGGCCTGCACTGTATTTGGTCTGGCGTGACTCGTGGCCAACGCCGAGAGGGCGCAGGGAGAGACAGTTGCCTGGCGGCTCGTGGCCTGCTCTGCACTGGGCCAGCATGTCCCGTGGCCAGCGCCTGCGGTGTCGTAGGGATAGTTGCCTGGTGGCTCGTGGCCTGCACTGCACTAGGTCTAGTTCCTTGGTGGCTTGTGGCCTGCACTGTAGTTGGCCTGGCGTGACTCGCGGCCAACGCCGAGAGGGCACAGGGAGAGACAGTTTCCTGGCGGCTTGTAGCCTGCTCAGTACTGGGCCAAGCGTGACCCGTGGCCAACGCCTGCTGGGCCAGCAGGCCGTAGGGATAGCTGCCTGGCGGCTTGTGGTCTGCACCGCACTAGGTCTAGTTCCTTGGCGGCTTGTGGCCTGCACTGTATTTGGCCTGGCGTGACTCGTGGCCAACGCCGAGAGGGCATGGGGAGAGACAGTTTCCTGGCGGCTTGTGGCCAGCACTGTGTTGGGCCTCTTTCCCTGGCGGCTTATGGCCTGCACTGTGTTGGGCCGGACGTGGCTCGTGGCTAACGCCGAGGAGGTGAGCTCTGAGACGGCTGTGGCCTGTATCAGTGAGCTTCTCTCACTAGCAGCTGAGGGACGGACTATGGCCAATCCTGCCTCATGCCCGGTGTGGCGTGTAGCCGGTACCGCGGTGCCGCTCTTGGAGGAATGCCTACAGGAGACGGGCCGACACGTGTCTGTGTCGGGGCCCTGTGGTGGGGAGACAGCTGGGGAGCGGACAATGGCCAACTCTGCCCCGTACCCGGTACGACAACTGTCAGTACCACGGCGCTGTGTGGAGTTGTAAACTCCACCCCTTACCTGCAGAGCTGTGTTCCGGCTGGAGACAAGGTGCCGGCGACTGCTACCTTTCCGGGCCCTCATCTGAGCACAAGAGGGGCGCCGGGGAGTTGGACAGGTATGTCGTTCCTGCTCCCAGCCGTGCCGTGCTGGCGGTAATCTCCCGGTGATGGGGGGGGGGGGGGTGGGGGGAGCTGCTGTCGTCTGCTGCGCTTGCCGGGTGGTTGGTGGCTCTAACCCTTAACTCCTGTATTTCAGTTATGATATGATATGACTTGTGAAATCCCTGTGTTGATATTGGAGTTTATATTTTTATATGTTTGGCAATTGCCTTTTACTTTTAACATTGAAATAAAGGAGAGCTTAATAGTTATCACATCCATCACTCCCCTTTGTGAACCTGCACAGTGTATTGATTAGCGATTTTCTACATTATATGCATTACCTTTTAGTGTGGCTTTTCATTTACCCCCCTGTAATCATTATTCCCTAATTCAGTCCTCGTTTACGACTCGGAAGGTACTTGTCTTCGTGGTAAATTGTTCAGTGGTGGTGTGTTGTACCTGTCCGGGTCGTCACAGGATTACTGGCGACCGTGACAGGACAGACTGTGTGTACTGTTACAAGTATAGTGATTTTCCTCTAGTTTTAAATTTTCTAGGAGCTGGTTTTAACCATGAACTTGTGTTTTCTCGGTGGTATGGTTAGAATTTATTATTTTGTGAAGTTCTCTGAGGTGCTACTGGTGACACAATAATTTATTCAGTATGAATCCCATTTCTATTGTCCCTAATTTCCCTGCACTAGTGTTGCATGATTCTTATGTACAGCCGAATCCTGGAGAATCCAATGTGAATCCAAGTGATGAGATGGCCCAAGAATATCTGTATACCTGGTCTTTGATTAGCCAGGAAGATGAAGTTCCTTCTCATGTTAGGACTACGTCCACATTTCCACCTCGTGAATCTTTGACCCCCTTGCACCATTCAGTGCCCCCAGATTGGTCATATAGTGATTACGTTAAGTTGTGAGAGATGGAACTAAACGCACAACTTGAACAACAAAAAATTAACCTTGAAGCACAGGGACTGGCTATTCATCAGCGGGAGTTGGAGCTAGAAGGCCAACACTTTTCGCCCAATGCTAATCAAAGCAATGTACGCAAAGACTTTGCCGACTGTTTTTCTGATCGCTTGAGAGTCCTTTCCCCATTTAATGAAGCGGATGTCTTTCGAGAAAACTGCCCAAGGTTTTGAGTGGCCTCAGTCTCAGTGGTCATCATAGCTCAAACTGCTTTCAAATATAAGGCTAGGAAAACGTATAATGATATACAGTATTCTTTTGGTCAGTGCCAAAATTATTTCCTCTTAAAGGAACAAGTTTTGAAAGCATATGAATTAACCCCTGACGCCTACCAGCAACAATTCAGGAAGCTACAGAAAAAGCCAGAAGAAACTCAATTGGACTTTGCCAAGAGGCTAGAACATCTGTCTATCTATCTATCTATAGCCCGACGCCCTAATCCCGCGAAGGGTGGCCACAGACAAAACGCCTCCAAGTCGCTCTTCACCCATCATTTGCCTACCCTCCCCCCTCCCTCATATACCTCTCAACTCCATCCCTCCACCTCATCCTCGGTCTTCCCCTTCCTCTCCCTCCCTCCACCCCACCTGAATACACCTCTTAGTCAGTCTTTCCTTCTCCATTCTCTCCACATGTCCAAACCACCTCAGTGTACTTCTCCTAATCTTCTCAACCACATCCACATCCACTCCACAACGTTCCTTCACTTCATCATTCGTCAACCTGTCCCTCCATGTCACTCCACATGCTCCTCTCAAGTAACTCATTTCCACTGCTCTCACTCTTGACTTGTTACCCTCTAGCAAGGTCCATGCCTCGCTTCCATACGTCAGGGTAGGGATCACAATACTGTCATGCAGTGACTTCTTGACTTTCATACTCACCTCCCTCTTTCTCACCACCGTTTTCAGTGAACCAACAGTCTTCCTTCCCTGCTGTACGCTTTGAAGTATTTCATCCTCAAAACTTCCATCCTTACTCATCACACTGCCCAAGTACTTGAATGCACTCACATTCTCTATATCCTCACAATCCGACCTCACTGTGCATTCTGTGACTTCATTCCTCTCAAACACCATAACTTTACTCTTGTTTACATTAACTTTCAGATTCCTCTTCTTACACACTGTCCCAAAATCATTCACCAAACCTTGCAACTCCCATTCATCTTCACTCAACAATACTGTATCATCAGCAAACAACAACACCGGAATCTTCCACATCTCACCCTCATTCATTAGAGCCACTCCAACATCCACTGCCCTACCTTGCACCTCCTTTACAACTCCATCCATGTATATATTAAACAGCCATAGAGACATCACACAACCCTGTTTCAGTCCCACGTTCAGATAAAAGAACTCAGCTCACCATCCACTCGCACAGTAGCCCTAGCTCCTTCGTACATACTCTTCACAGCACTCAACAATTTCCCCTCCACTCCATATATTCTTAATACCTTCCACATACCTTGCTTATCTATTCTATCATAAGCTTTCTCCAAGTCCATGAAGGCAGCATACACTTTCTTTCCCTTCTCTAGATACTTCTCCACTAAACATCTAAGAACAAATAGCCTATCTGATTCCTAAATATCCCTTGTTTTCCAACTAACACCACTGTTATATGCCTAACCCTATCAATAAGTATTCTACCATATATCTTTCCAGTCACACTAAGAAGGGAAATACCCCTATGGTTACCACATATTTCTCTCTCCCCTTTTCCTTTATATAAAGGAACAATTATACCTGATTTCCAGTCCTCTGGAACCCTTCCCTCTTCCCAAGCCAATGAACACAACTTCCATATCCATTCCACAACAATCTCACCTCCATACTTCAGCATTTCACCACACATTCCATCAATTCCTGGGGCCTTTCCCATCTTGATCTTCTTCAGTGCTTCCAGTACTTCCGCCCTACTCATTGATCTCTTCCTCCCTCCTCTCACCTCTTCTTCTCCCAGCCATTCCCCAACCACTTATACTCTCACTGCTCTCACTCTCTACATTCAACAAATCCTCAAAGTGCTCCTTCCATCTCCTCAATTTCTCTCTCTTCTCCACCAGCAATCTATTATTCCCATCTTGCACTCCCCTACTATTTCCCTTTTCACACTGTCTTACTTTCTTTACCTCCTTCCAAAACAATTTCTTACTCTCCCTCCACTTTACACTCAGATTCCTCCTAAACTCCTCATCCACTTTCTTCTTACTCTCCTTCACCAATCTTTTCACCTCTCTTCTCCAGCTAACATATACCTCTGTCTTCTATCTCTCATCTTCTCCCCTACCTCTGCTCGCTAGCCATTCACTATATGCCTTCTTTTGTTCGACAACTCGTTTCACCTCATCATTCCACCATACTGTCCCTTGCACACCCTTCATCTCCTCCTCACTCCACAAACCTCCTCAAACGTTGCACCTATCTCTTCCGTGAAAATCTTACATACATCTTCCACCCCTTCCATCTGCCCTAACTCATATCTTCCCAATCTTTCTTCCACTATTCTCTTATGCTCTGCCATTATCTCACTATCTTGTAACTTCTCCACTCTTCTCACAGGAACTATTTTCCCCTGTCTTCCCCTTGGTTGCTTCACCCACTTTCCTTCCAGCCTTACCTTGGCCATCACTAAGTGATGGTTTGAGATTCCATTCCCCCACCCTCTCCACACTCTTGCATCCAACACTTGTCTTCTCATTCGGTCATCCACACACACGTAATCTATCATTGCCTTCCGTTCTACAAGTTCACCATCCATCCTCCTCAAGACTCTCCATGTATACCTGTGGATCATCTTGTGCCGAAAGTAGGTGTTGGCTATTGCCAACCCCTTACCAGCACAGATGTCCACCAAGGCACTACCATTCCCATCCACCTCAGCTGGCATACCCCACTGACCAACCACTCCATCCACTCGTACATTCCCAGCTTTCCCATTCATGTCTCCAATCAAAAACACTCTCTCGCTCCTCTCAGACTTGTCCATACATGCTTCTACACTTGCCCAAAACTCATCTTTCACTCTTGCCACTCGGCCCTCTGTCGGTGCACGCCGACTTTAGAGCAATGGGAGTATCAACCAGCTCAGACCATGTCAATTTCATTAAGTTGTATAATATTATGTTACTTGAACAATTTCTGAGTTAAGTTGATAGGCAAACTGAGTTCTGTCTGAGAGATAAGAAATTTGATCATGGTGATATACAGTTAACAGTCTCCAAAACTGATACTTATGTGGTAAACTGGAGAGCTTGTTTGGGCAGTACAGTACAGGTGACTGGAGTGGTTCTAACCCTTATAACCATTCGTCCCACACTAACCAGGTTCAGCCTAACCCTCAGTCCTTCCAAAAGCTCATTTTTTCCCATGTAACCGACCCCACAATCCAGGAGTCAAATTCCTTCCTTTATATCTCACAGAGCACCTCACACCCCGACTCAGAAATCCTGTGGGTTCTCCAGCCGTGCTTGTACTTGCTGTGAGAAGTCAAACCACCTAGAAAGTCGCTGTTGGTTAAAATATGGTAGACCTAACCCCCGTACTAATTCGAGTGTATTGAGTTTCACAGCTAATGATGACCTTGCTCAACTTCCTCCCTGTGGTAACCCTACTTCTAAGTCAGGAGCTGAGAAGAGTGATGTAAAGGAAACCCGTACTAGGCGTATTCCTCAGCAGCCAGATGGAAAGGTGTTTGGTGCTGCTAAGTCCGCGAGTGCTGACGTCGTGTTGTCAACCATTGTCCCTGGCTCTTGTCTCCCCTTTATGTTCCCTGGTAAGGGAATAGCTCCTCCTTCTGTTCTGGGTTAAGATGAGAAAGCTTACCTGGGACCTCCTGCCTGGCCTCCAGATTGCTCTGCCACTGCGCTGCACTCTCCAAGCTGATGGTAGAAATGGGCTTTTCAGCGGGTTTAGCAGCAGTCAGGCTCGGCAACAAACTGCAAACAACACTAGGCAGGGGCATGGGTCGACGATAGGGCTTCAACATGTTCACATGACAGAGTTGATGCCTCTTGCTTCGATAAGGTGTCTCGATCAAGTAGTCAGTGGAGTTGACCTTTCTGCAAACTCGTTAGGGACCCAAAAACTTGGCAGAAAGTTGGTGGCCAGGTAAGGGCAAAAGTATCATAACTTCATCACCCTCGTCGAATTCTCCCTATCGGGTGTCCTTGTCATACACTCCTTCATTGCACATTAGACTTCTGAAGCTTCTCGTGGGCAACTTCCAAACTGCGGGAAAGTCTCTCCTTGAACTCCATAACACAGTTCAGTATATTAGTAGGGGCTTGTGTTCCATTACTCCAAGTCTTCTTCACCAACTTCAGGGGTCCTCTCACTTGATGTCCAAACACCAACTCATTTGGGGAGAATCCAAGGGACTTTGTTGGAACTTCTCGCGTTGCAAAGAGCAAGAATGGAACAACTTTGTCCCAGTCTTGACCAGTTTCTTCATGGTACTTTCGGAACATACTCTTCAGAGTCTGATGGTAACGGTCAAGTGCGGCTTGGGACAGGGCATGGTAGGTGCTAGAAGTGATGTGGGTGATGCCTAACTCCTTCAAACTCTGCTTGAAGACCTTAGACTTGAAGCTGCTGCCTTGATCTGACTGCACTTCACTGGGGAGACCAAACTTCGTGAAGAAGAGCTGCATTTCCTTTACTATTCCGTTTGTATGGATATTTCGGAGGGGTATCGCCTCAGGGTAACTTATTGCATTGTCCATTAAGGTCAGGTCTCTTTATCCTGAGGAAGTCTTGGGAAGAGGTCCAACTATGTCAACGATGATCCTCTTAAGGGGGAGGTAAAGGCAGGGCACAAGAGGGCTCACGGGGATGGTCTGGTTGGGTTTCCCAGCGTCTTGACACACGTGATATGTGCGAACGGCCTGTGCCATCCAATATATTACCACTATGCCAGGAATCGAACTCGGGACTCTCAGGTGAGAGCAAGGCAGCATACCACTACACCACGATCAGGTAAAAGTTGCCTCACATTGTCACAATCTTGTAACCAATGTCCCTCCGCCCCCACTGTGGGCATCAAGAGGATGAGGTAACCCCCTGGCACTCGGGCAAGTAGATGCAGCTGATGTCTGTCTCTTCCCCGTGTGCAACAAGGTGGCTGACACATGGTGTGAGTAGGTGCAGCAAGGTGACCATCGCCTTTCCTCCTTTTGTGGTGTTAGAGTAAGGGCGGCTGGTGTCCATCTCCTCCCCATGTGCGGTAAGGTGGCCGTCACCCGGTGTGAGTAAGTGCGGCAAGGTGGCCATCACCTGGTGTGGGTGAGTGCGGCAAGGTGGCCGTCACTTAACCTCCTTTTGTGGAGTTAGAGCAAGGGCAGCAAGGTGGCTGTCTCCTCCCCGTATGCGGCAAGGTGGCTGTCACCCGGTATGGCGAGGGAGGGAAGCAGCAAGTGGGCGGCTGGTGGCCGACTCCAGGTTGCTGTCTGGGGCTATAGAATTAGCCCCACCCTGAACCTGCCAATGGCTGGTCCAGCGAAGGTGTAATTTACCCTAACTGTAACCTCTGCGGCGAGTGACCTGAGCGCGAGAGGGGCATGCGGGAGAGATGCAGGTGCGCCCGTCTTGTATGGAGCCCATGCAGCTCATTTCTGCTCCCTGGGTATCTGCTCATGGGATAGGTGTCTTGCCCAGGTAAGGTTGATGTGGAGCTTTGGTATTTCGCCACGTATTGATGCTCTGCATTTCAATACGTGTAAGGTTTGTTGCCTTGAGTTTTTATGCCCTGTTCCTACTGGTTGCCTTAAAGAACCCAACCTGTCTAGAAAGAGGACCCCACTCCAAGCTCTGTGTCTAAGCAACGAGAAGTCTTACCCTTTCACACGCAGCATAACACTAAATTTGTTTGGTCGCAACAGTGTCAAGACTTCTTTGAAACCAATAAGCAGCTTTTAATTACCCAACCAATTTTTGTTACACCTAATTTTAACCTTCCTTTCAGGTTAGCTGTAGATGCTAACAATCTTGGCGCTGGTACAGTGTTAATGCAAAGCAGCGAACATGATATAGATCATCCAGTCAGTTATTTCAGTAGGAAATTTAATTCTGCTCAGCGCAACTACTTAGTCACTGAAAAAGAACTAGCCCAGATCCTTGCTCTTCAGTTCTTCTCTGTATATTTGCCACAGTCTGGCCCAACTGTAACCATCTATACCGATCATCACCCTTCGAAGTTTCTTGATAAGTTTACGAACAAAAACCAGTGACTAACTCGCTAAAGTCTGTTTTTGCAAGAATATGACTTGTCAATCCAGCATCTTATGGGTGTTAACGATGTATTGGCAGATGGATTATCCAGATCTCAGCCAGAACTTCCGTAGAAGTTCTGTCTTTCTGGGTGGGCGTGTTGCGGGTTGTGAAAGGTATCTGTACGTCTGAGTATATGACGCCTCGCACTCGTGAAGTACCACGAGATAATGGGTGTGTTTGCTTATTCAGTATTGAAATGTTTCTTTACTTTTTCATTCTCCCCATGCATTGTTAAAATGCACCCTGACGATGACACCCCCACCCACCAAGACGGGGAAGTACCAACAACCCTACCTGGGGACACTGGGCAGGTGACTTAGCCTTCCGGGCCGCAATGGCCCACCTCACCTTCTCACATCTGCCCCTCCTCCCCGCAACTGGACAAACCCCGAGTTAAAAGTCCGGGGATATTACTCTCCAGCTGCAGCAGCCATCACCAGACTCAGAGTGGGCGTTACTCCACAGCAGCCCAATAACATCCACCGGGTTTACTGGAAAGAGAGTGACCACTGGTTCTTCCTTCTCTGCCACCCACCTTCAGGAGCTGAAGCAAGGTTATGTCAGCCAGACTAGCCGGTGTGAGAGCGTTCACAGAATCTTTCCTGCCCATCCTAAGACATGGAGCAGGGCCTTAGCAACGTCTGCTGGGCCTGCCCTAGCGAAGTCACCTGCCGGGTGCTCCGCGGCTGTATTAAGTCACCAGCAGGAGTGTGGTAGCGTCAGACGGACCTACCCAGTTCAAAGTGTCTACCGGGTCTCTCCCTCCAGCCGCCTCCGGGACGATAGGCGCCTGGTCGAGGCTGAGGACCATCTGCCGGACCTCCTCCTTCATCTCCGGCATGGAATTGTGGCAGCGCCTGACGGGCCTACCAAGCCGAGGGAGGAACCGTTGGTTCCCCCTCCACCACAAAGTCAGAAGCTCCTGCAGAGGAGTGAGTCTCTGGCTCGGCCCAACCCTCCTGTAGCCTAATGGGACGCCCTTCCGCCTCCCCCCACTCCCCTCAGGGTGAAGATCTCTCCCCTACAGGTACGTCATGGCAGAGTGTGTGGAGCGGACCTGTCGTGGGGATCCAGTCAGTCCAGCCATCCATGTCCCAGCCGCAGATGCTCTCGGACTTGCAGGGGCATTGGCGACTCCTAACGGCCTCCTCTCCTAGACGAGACCGCAGCCCCCAGTCACCGATGGGCGCATCACTCCTCCCGGGTTCCCCTGGGTCCCAAGGTGTTCTCTGCACCCCGACGACGTCCCGAGCCATACGAAGGGTTGCCCGTCTCCTGGCCCTGTTCGGACCCAGTCCCGAGAGCCCGACTATTCCTGAGGCCCCCTCCCGAAGGGCCCAAGGTGAGCCTTCCACTATGCCCACCAGACATCCCAAACGTGAAGCAGCGTCACTATCCCCAGCCAGCCTCCCTCACACACCGGGCTGTCACCTGAACCTTCCGAGAGCGTGAGTGTCATCCCTTTTGATGCCCCACCTGAACAGTGCAAACCAATGTCCTCCCTCAGTGTGACCCTTGTATATTCCCCCCCCCCTGGGGGGCGACCCCCCCCCCCCCCCCCCCCCCCCCTCGTACCCCAGTCCGTGAGTGTAACAAGCTGTGACTTCTCCAGTGTCTCTCAGTGAACTCTCATCAGTGTAAAGGTGCAGTGATCCCATAGTGTTACGAGGGGAATACACCCCACGATTATCCCATTGGCCGGAAAAAGACTGAACTGTGCCTGTAGCCCCAATCAGGACACTCAGTGAGCCACAGACTTATAATTCCCACTGTACCACTCTGCTATATTGTATGTTGCCTTAAATGTATTGTAAGGGATTCTGCAAGTGCCACATGAAATACTCTATACAGTATTGTATTGTGTCAGTCAATCTGGTTAATATATGTGCAATACTGGTTTGCCTGTGTTTATGCCCTGTTCCTTTGGTATATGTTGTAGCTCAGTCTTGAAGTAAAGAACCCCAAAGCTTGTACTTGTGTCTTATGGTGTGAGAAGTTGCGCCACAGAACACAAGAGAAAACTTGAGGTTTGAGTCTGTGCATTATGGAGCGAGAAGTCGCGCCATAAAACACAGAGCATAACACACTGGCGGCAAGCAGTGGTTCTCGACCCGGTTTTCAAAATAGAACTCCAAGGAACATCCAGGGAAAGTATCAAGATGGCCACCAAAACACACATATCCATTCCAAGATTTGACCCAGACCAATACAATGTCGACACATACATGTGTATGATCAAACCTTTACTAAACATAGGCTTTGATCACGACAAGGAAAAATAGCAGTAACTTTACCACACCTGGGCAAATTAGTCTCACGCATCACTACAAAAATTGTCCTTGAATTAACATGGGCTCAATTTAGGGGCATAGTCACCCAAGCCGCCATCCCATCACTGGGAAAGGTCGTCGCCCAGTCACAACTAGATGCCCTTACCTACGACGGTAACCTAGATGACACACTCATCCAGGCCAGGCGACTCGTCACCGCCGCTTAACCGGGGGCAGATACAGCCACCCAGGACATTCACACATACAACACCCTCATCAGGATCCTCCCCAGCAACGTCAGAGAATATTTTAGCATCCATGACCCCTTGGGAGATCTTGACAAGGATATCCAACTGGTTCGCCGCCTCCTCGCCACCTGCACCCAACCCCCAACACATCGGAGCAGTCAGCTGAGTCCTGACAAACAAGCTGCCTCATCAAAAGCCCCAGCCAAACCTGAACTGCACCATGCAGCCGACATTGCCTCCCATCCCACAGGCCCTCCCCAACAAACTGCGACCTACCACAAGAGACACTAACAGCCTAATATCCATCAACCCATGGGAGTTCTCGGCATGAAACAATAGGTGTCCCTTTCACGACATACGTGAACAACTAAAAGCGCCCCAACACGAGAAAAACAACCAATGGCAGTGCAAAGTCTCATCCACAGATAAGGAGCCCCAGGATGAAGACCCCCACAATGGACTACTACTCCGGGGAACCAGAACCCGGCGAGGAGCTCTCCCCGGCCCACCTGGATCTTTAGGACCACCCCCACACCTCCCCACGGTGGTGGGGGCCACATCACAGAAATACCATCCCCCAGTCTATGACAAAATGACCCTGAATGGGGTCCAAGCGAGGCTTCTGGTTGATACGGGAGCAGCCAGATCTTGCCTTTACCATCACTTCTACTCCCGTCACACCTCAGCTTTTGGCCCCCCTACTCCCTACCATCGCTCACCTTGTAGACGCGGGGGACGGGCCCCTGCCCATCCGTGGGGAGACAAAGGCACTTAAGGCCGAAACCCACCAAAATGTCTCCACCAATCATAAATTTATTGTGTTCAATTCCACCTGCGTGGCATACGACGGTTATCTGGGCTTGGACCTCCTCCAAAAACTCCACACCAACATAGACTGCTATAAACACCGTCTCCACTTCAAGAAACCACCTAACCCAACCAACCAACCATCGTGCACATGCCCCACCAACCCCCCCCCCCGATCGACTCACCACAACCTCCCCCAAACCCGCCCAAAACCCCCGAGCCCCCACCCCTCCCAAACCAACACCCACCGCATTCCCCGCCACCATAGCCTCCGCCCTCACCATTCCTCCTCGACACGAAGCATGGCTCCATCTTTATCGCCCTGCCGGAAACTCTGTTCTATTCTCCCCAACCCCACTAGCAGGAGAATCCGCCTCATGTCTCCCACATTCCTGCCTCCCCACATCACTGAAGTACGAGTAGCCAACATTTCCAAACACCCCCCTCACCCTTCCCAAAGGCCTCGTTGTTGGGGACATGAAAGAAGCAGAACCATGCCACGACCCTCCCCCCCCCAACCTAAACAACCTTCCTACCTTCAATCCCCGACCACCTCGACCAATACCAAGCCAGATCTCTCCAACAACTCCTCCTGGACTTCCAAGACATATTCTCCACGGGACCCACAGACATCGGCCATACAACATACCTGTCCCACGAGATACATACCACAGGACCGCCCATACGCCAACCATCCAGAAGAAAAAAAAACGAACCAAAGGGCAGAAGAAGAAGACCGGCAGGTCCAGGACATGCTCAATGCCGGTGTAATCTCCCCATCCACTAGCCCATGGTCATCCCCTGTCGTCCTGGTGAAGAAAAGTACGGCACCACACACTTCTGCGTCGATTATAGGCGGTTAAACAATGTCACCACCAAAGACGCCACGCCCCTACCCCATACAGATGACTCCCTCGATTCTCTTTATGGGGCATCATGGTTCTCCACCCTCGACCTCCAGTTGGGAAATTGGCAAGTGCCCGTCCACCATGAGGACAAGGGCAAGACCACATTCTCTACAAGCAATGGCAAGCACTACGAATTCAACGTGCTGCCTTTCGACCTCTGCAACACCCCAGCAACCTTTTCCCGCCTCATGGAATCTGTACTTTGCAGACTGACCTGGGAGATATGCCTGGCATACTTAGACGATGTCATTGTATTCAGCCAAACCTGGGCCGACTACCGACTCCGCCTAAAAAGAGTCTTCCTACGAATACGACAAGCTGTCCTCAAACTCAAACCTACCAAATGCATCCTTGCCCAACGCTCCGTCTCCTTTCTCGGACACACCATCTCCGAGCAGGGCATCGCACCGGATCCAGAAAAATTACGGGCCATCGCAGACATCCCCATCCCCGCGATGTGCATGAAGTCCAAGCATTCATCAGCCTCGCCTCCTACTACAGGTGTTTCGTCAAGGGTTTCGCCAATATCACAAAACCTTTCCACGATCTAACAAAAAAGGGCAAACCATACACCTGGACACTGTGATGACTAGATGCTGTCTAAACCCTCAAGAACAAATTAGTCTATGCTCCAGTCATTGCATTTCCAAATTACTCTCTGCCCTTCCGCCTATACACAGATGTCTCTCTCGTCGCAAGACGGACGAGAGCACATCATCGCCTGCGCCAGTTAAGACCCTCAACCAAGCCAAAAACACTATGCAGCCACAAAAAGAGAATGCCTGGAAATCATCTGGGCCCCAGAACACATCCAGGCCTACCTGTCCGGAACCCACGTGACCATCATCACGGATCATCAATCACTCCAGTGGCTATGCCAGTCAGAAACGAACAACTCCCAAATCATCAGGTGGAGAGAGACATTAGAACTTCAATGACAGGGAGATCACCTATACACACCCTCCAGACACATCGCCCTAGATCCGCACACCGACCTCGACGCCTTGACACCTGCACACCAACAACTGGATCCACCTGGGGTTAAAGAAACTCACACAAGTGTTCAATGACACCTACTGGACACCCAACCTCTTCCAACTCACAAAACAAGTAGTGCAAGCCCGCCGGGTATGCACCCTAGGAAAAGACCACCAAAACAGCAGGCCCCTCAGGACACATTCAGGCCAGCAAACCATGGCAGCTCCTCTCAGTCAACATTATAGGCCCACTTCCACCCAAACTGGGCTACAAATACATCATCACCTTCATCAACACATATTCTAAATTACTCAGAGCCTGCCCCGCAAAAAAAAAACACGCACTCGCAGTAGCAGACACACTACTATGCCACATGTTCCCATATTTCGGCATCCCCCAAGCTCTCCATGCCGACAATGCACCAGAGTTCACTAGCAAAATATGGACACAACCGGCCCATATATTCAGGTACGCCATTTCTCATTCCTCCCCCTATTGGCCACAGGGAAACAGCATCTGCGAAAGGAGCCACCATACCCTAATGAACCAAATCTGCGCACACATACAGCAAACACAAAACGAAGGCTGGCCATCCCGTGTAAAAAACATACAATGGGGGATGAACACCTGCCCGCAAGAGGACGGCATTACACCGCACGAGAGAATATTCGGAGAAGCACGACTCCTCCTACCACTCTGAAACCACCTACAGCCCTCGGCCACACCACCAACATCTGATCCCTTACACCACCTCAAACGCAGGCTCCACCATCTACAAAACACCCAAAACCTGTAGCCTGACGTAACACACACCAACCCCTACAAACCCGGCGATGTCGTCTTGGTGGCAAGACTCCCAACTCCAAACAAACTAGCACCAAGATATGAGGGACCATTCACCAACCTTAAAGTCCCAAACCCCTACCAAGTCACAATACAGTGCCATACCACTTGCACCTACCGAAACCATCACATACGACCATTCCGACAAAGCCCCACCCCCCATCGCCACACCCAACCCTCATGTCACCTCATCACCCCGCTACAACCAGGACGATGACTCACTTTCCTACTACTTTACCTCTTCCACTCCCAGTCCTCCCACTGTGATCCCCCCACAACCCACCACCCATACTTGACACAGCCTCCCCCTCTCCGCCACCTGCACCTCACCTCACACCACGTGCCACCACGCCTTCCCCAACCCAACCACCATGCCACCCACCAAACACGACAACGCCCACCACCCCACCACCACACCCACATTCTCCAACATCACCATTCCACACCACCACTCCACTGATCCGGCACCAAGAAGCCCGACCCCCAACACCACACCACCCCCGCCGCCACCTAGCCCTCGTGATCCACTCTCCACATTGCCCACCCCACCCGGCACAACGCCCCCACATCCATCACCACCTACCTCCCCAACAACACTCATGCATCGCACACCACCCTTGGGCAACTCCGCCCATCCATCCACGTGCACTCACACCTCACCAGGACAAACCGCACACACCCAGCCTCTTTCCTCACCCACCTCCTTACCTCCAACACCAATTCTAACCACCACCAGAACACGCTCAGGGTGCCTATCATGCCCACTGGCCAGATTCCTCCACACCCCACCACCACCTATCACACCACCAGCCCACGACCACCACACACCACCACCAAACACCAACCCTCTCACTCTACACCACGTGGCTCAGAATATTCTACAAGCCAAGCCCACAAATCCACTTAACACTCCACTTCCTTATAAAAGCGGGCCTACCACACGCATCTCCAGTCTCCTACCAGCCACTGCAGAGCGCACATCTGCCTCCCCACCACCAGAGATGAAGATCTGCTACGTACTCTGGACTCCTGCAGGAGGGCGCAAACACCACATAAGCGGAACAAAACAGCTACTCGACCTCCTCCAAGCACCCAACAACCACTCCACACTAGACATCGTCTACAACCTCCACTAAGTACCCCACCAATTCACACTACACTGGAATTGACTCCTCTGCAACCTTACCCCCATCCACCAAACGGCCAAATCCAGCACCTACCACATCCAGCCAAGGGGCCGTGACTTTCACCCCTGCGACAGTGGTAAAATGCGCCCTGACGACAACACTCCCACCCACCAAGACGGGGAAGTACCAACCACCCTACCTGGGGACAATGGGCAGGTGACTCAGCCTTCCGGGCCGCAACAGCCCACCTCACCTTCTCACATGTGCCCCTAGTCCTCGCAACCTGACAAACCCCGAGTTAGCAGTCCGGGGACATTACTCTCCAGCCGCAGCAGCCATCACCAGACTCTGGGTGGGAGTTGCTCTAGAGCAGTCCCATGCAGCGGCCCAGTAACATCCACCGGGTTTACTGGAGAGGGAGTGACCACCAGTTCTTCCTCCTCTGCCACCCACCTGCAGGAGCGAAGGCAAGGTTATGTCAGTCAGACCAGCCGGTGTGAGAGCGTTCACCGAATCTCTCCTGCCCATCCTAAGACAGGGAGCAGGGCCTTGGCAGCGTCTGCTGGGCCTGCCCTAGTGAAGCCACCTGCCGGGTGCTCCACGGCTGCATTAAGCTCCCAGCAGGAGTGTGGTAGCGTCCGACAGACCTACCCAGCTGACAGCGTCCACCGGGTCTCTCCCTCCTGCCGCCTCCGGGACGAGAGGTGCCCGGGCAACGTCCGCCGGACTTGTCAGGGCTGAGGAGCATCCACCGGACCTCCTCCTTCATCTCTGGTGCAGAATTGCAGCGGCACCCGACGGGCCTACCAAGCCGAGGAAGGAACCGTTGGTTCCCCTCCTCCACAAAGTCAGAAGCTCCTGCAGAGGAGTGAGTCTCTGGCTCGGCCCAACCCTCCTGTAGCCTAGTGGGACGCCCTTCTGCCTCCCCCCACTCCCTTCATGGTGGAGATCTCTCCCCTACAGGTACATCGTGGCAGAGTTTGTGGAGCAAGCATGTCATGGGGATCCAGTCAGTCCAGCCATCCCTGTCCCGGCCGCAGATGCTCTCTGACTCACAGGGGCATTGGCAACTCCTAACAGCCTCCTCTCCTAGATGAGACCACAGCCCCCAGTCATCGAGGGGCACTCCACTCCTCCCGGGTTCCCCTGGGTCCCAAGGTGTTCTCAGCACCCCAATGACGGCCTAAGCCATACGAAAGGCCGCCTGTCTCCTGGCCCTGTTCAGCCCCATACCCGAGGGCCCAACTACCCCTGAGGCCCCCTCCCGGAGGGCCCAAGGTGAGCCTCCCACTACGCCCACCGGACATCCCTGATTTGAGGCGGCGTCACTGTCCCCAGCCAGCCTCCCTCACACACCGGGCTGTCACCTGAACCTTCCGAGAGCATGAGTATCACCCCTTTTGATGCCCCACCTGAACAGTGCAAACCAATGTCCTCCCTCAGTGTGACCCTTGTATATTCCCTCCCCTGTGCGTGACATCCACCCCTTCCTCCCCCCACCCCTTCTCCCCCATTCCCCCCGTGTTACAACTTTTGCCTTCTCCACTGACTCTGAGTGATCACTCGTCAGGGTAAAGGTGCAGTGCTCCCATAGTGTTACGAGGGGAATACACCCCAGGATTACCCCATTGGCCGGAAAAAGACTGTGCCTGTAGCCCCAGTCAGGACACTCAGTGAGCCACAGACTTATAATTCCCAGTGTACCACTCTGCTATGTTGTGTGTTGCCTTAAATGTATCGTAAGGGATTCTGCAAGTGCCACATGAAATACTCTATATTGGATTGTGTCAGTCAGTCTGGTTAATATATGTGCAATACTGGTTTGCCTGTGTTCCTTTGGTATATGTTCTAGCCCGGTCTTGAAGTAAAGAACCCCAAAGCTTGTACCTGTGTCTTAGTCGCCCCACAGAACAAAGGAGAAAACCTGAGGTTTGAGCCTGTGCATTATGGAGCGAGAAGTCGCGCCATAAAACACAGAGCATAATAATTGTGCGTTGAAATTAGTGTTCATACGATGTTCTTAGTATACTCTCGTGTAGTTTTCATGTGTATTACTGTAAGTTACGTAGAATTCCCAACTATTACATCAGTTATGTTACCCTATGACCACCCTCCACCATTTCATCACTCAGTATTTGTAATAGCTATGCCGTGTTACGTCATCCTCCCGCTACTATATAAGGATTTGGAAGAGCGTGGTTAAGGACGTGAGTGTCCACCTCTCCCCATGTGCACATCTGCACCCCAGTCCACAGCGGGACCAGTTCTCCGCAGCTCTGCAGCAGCCAAGGGGGTCTGGCCTGTCCCTTCCACCGAAGTTTGAGGGCCTACTAGATCTGCCCACAAGGAGGTCGAAGCTCCGCCTTTCTACCACAGCCAACGACCCTCTCTCCGCCACTACCTGGATCAGGGCCTTCTCTCCTGACGACCACGACCGGGCCTACCCTCTTTGGCATCTATCTGCTGCTGGGGAGCTGGGTGAGTGTCTCTTGCCCTATTCCACCAAGGGCAAGGGGGTTCAGGGCAGCGTCGGGGCGGTTTTCAATCTACAGCTCACCTTTGGCACCCCCTCCATTGGCCCCGCAACTTTCCACCCTGCTCTACCCATCCCGCTCTGCCCTTGTCGACCATCTGCAACCGGCCTCACCCTTCCTCCGAGTCGTCTGCTGCCCTTGCTGCCTCTCCTTGTCTGCCATTGCCTGCTGTGCTATGCTGACATAGGAGAGCCTTTTCCAGCCTACTACCCTGACGGGCTCTCTTGTTTGCCCGTGCCCCACCACTGTTGTGGGGTAAATATCACACAACAACAAGAGCACAACAAGTGTGGTTAGGGGACTTTGATGCATGGTCGTGGGGAGAGCAGACGTGTTTTCTTCTGAGCTTTCCTCTAGATTTCTAGGGCTGCCTCACCAGGGTTAGTTTTTTTTTCTACCCTTCTGGTGAGCCTAGGCTAGTAAGTTCTCACTTTCCTCTCTTCCCTGTTAGTTTGGAACATTCGTAGGTGTCTGTTCCGATATGCTGAGATTACCTTTGCTTGCTGCCCACAAAGGGTGCCCCCCACTGATCGCTCTGGGGTCTCCCTGGAGTGGTTTGAAAGGGCAATTTCAGCCTTGGGTGTTTGGTCCCGGGTTGTTTGTCCCTTGCTCACTCTTCTTCTTCTTCCCACTTCCCCCGTCAGGGGAGAGTGGTCACTATGGCAGATGCCCTTTCTGCCTCCCCCCCCCTCAGGGGGAGAGGTGGTCCTGACCTACCCCCGACTGGTTCACGGATTGACAGCCTCCAGACAGAACAGCCCCAGACTCGTACACCTCGTGACATCCCTGTAAATAACGCCAAGTTTGTCATCAGTGCTCTAGGTTCTACTCTCTTGAGCAGTCTCAATCCCTTCATAATAAAGGTCACTGATGACTGGGCTGGGGAGGTGAAACAAGTTTTTAAAAAACTTGCGAACGGAGACCTCCTAGTAAAGACTTGTAATTCATCTCAAGTTAATGCCTTGTTGAAGCTGCTCAAGTTTCATTCCTATGATGTCGTGGCCAAGATCCCGATTTCCATAAATTTCTGCAAGGGTGATGTCACTTGCAGAGATCTCATGGTGATGAGTCATGTAAAAATTGGTTATTAAAATGCGCCCCGACGACGACGACACCCCTACCCACCAAGGAGATGACGGGGAGGCGACCATCACCCTACAAGGGGACACCAGACAGGCGCCTTTACCTTCCAGGCCACACTGGCCCACGTCACTTCTCCCATATGCCCCTGCTCCCCAAAACCGGACCAACATCAAGATAGCAGTCCGGGGAAATTACTCTCCGGCCGCAGCAGCTATCACCAGACTCAGGGTGGGATTTTCCTAACAACAGTCCCATGTAGGCCCTTGGCAGATCCTGCTGGACCTGTAAAAAGGGGTGGAATGACTGCCGGTCTTCCCAGCCCTACAGTACCCCAGGGGAGCAGGGGCGCAGCAACATCTGCCGGATTTGCTGCAGAAGGAGCGACCGGCAGTTCTCCCTCTTTTACCACCCACCATCGGGAGCGGAAGCACAGTTACGTCTGCTGGACTACCCACTGTGAGAGCATCCACTGGATCTCTCCTGCTCGTCCCACGGAAGGGAACAGAGCCTTGGTTGCAACCACCAGACCTGCCATAGCAGAGGCACCCGCTGGGTACTCTGCAGCTGCAACTCTTCCCCGGCAGCAGGAGTGTGGTAGTGTCCGCCAGACCTGCCCAGCTGAAAGATTCCTCTGGACTTCTCCCTCCTGCCGCCCCCGGGATGAGTGGTGCCCCGGTAACGTCCACCGAACTTACCGGGCAGGAGGAGCGTCCACAGGATCTCCTGCCCCCACTCCCCAACCCGGAAGCCTGGGCAACGTCCACAAGTTTTGCCAGGCTGGAGGAGTCTTCTCACAATCTCCTTCGACTCCGGCGTGGGGTTCCGGTAGCATCCGTCGGACCTGCCATGTAGAGGGAGCGACCTACGGTTCTCCCTCCTCCACCAGTCCAGAGGCTCCTGTAGAGGAGCAAGTTTCTGGCTCAGCCCACCCCTCCTGCGGCCAAGTGAGATGCTCCTCCTCCTCCCCCCATACTACTTGGGGTGGAGACTGCTCCCCCACAGGTACAGTCGTCAGCAGAAATTCGCTGCAAGGCTACTTTGTATGGAGTGCGTCAGTTGGTCTGGCAATAGTGTAAAGTCAATAGTTGCCACATCTGCATTTAAAAGCTATTTATGATTTTTTTTTTTATTACAAGTAGAGTCGGCTAGAAAATAGTTTCGAATACAAATTATGTCCATAACATAAGAAAATGCAGAAGCCGTCAGAACTTATAAAATGACGCGTGAGAAATTAATTTGCTGTTTCAGAATAATGAAACTGCAACCTCCTTCCCCTTCTCTAACCTTCCTCCCTCATGGTGTCCCTCCCACCCCCCAACTCTCTCTCTCCCTCCCTCACTCTCTCTCTTTCTCCACTACTTTCTTTACCCGCCACTCTGCCTGCATTCTATTATTCTATTCACGGCAATAACCCAGTATATCCACCACTATGGACTGAATGTTCTTGTATTCTTTCTTCTATATTCCTAAAGCCATAATTTTTGGTATGACGTCACTCGTGTTATCCTACTCCTTTCTCCAACTTGATGCAGCGATTTGAGTAAATATTTGTTCCATGCATGCATCGTGAGTCGGTGAACACTATCATAACCCCATACAGAGGTGTAGTTATAATGGATGCTACGAACTTAATCAGAACCCCGTTGAACCTCACTTAGTCACAAGCTCAAAAATCATGGCCCAAATCCACGATAAGATAGCCCACCGAGGACGGATAATTAGAATGAAGGAAGCAGGAC
>JAGKTI010015200.1:0-20767 GCA_018397915.1 Birgus latro | reverse complement strand
GTGTCCAGGCATCTCGAATTGAACGGATCTTGAATTTGGCTCTCTTTTGTACTGTTTTTGTTTTTTCTTGGAAGGAACAGTATGCAGGCCCGTGGCCTTTGGTTCCTTCTTCCATGCATAAAAAAAAAAAAAAAAAAAAAAATCACACGGCTAGCGGTATGTGTGTTCGTGTGGCGGTTCGTGGTGAGCTGGCGTCATCACTATTCTTCCTCCATATCATTTCCCCCCCCCCACACCATTTTCCCCAAGTCCCTGATATACTGCTCGACAGTGACAGGTGATAAGTGAAATACACACTGAACATACAGTATTTGTTTGTAAGATTGTAAAAATTAAGGTGTATAAAGTGTGCAGTACAGTATTTGAAAAATGCTTAAAATTAAGTACACCACACGGCAGGCAAGGTAGAGGCTACACCTCTCATTCTCGTCCATGATTCAGCTCTTGTCAGTGAAGACAATCGGGATGATGATTCAGTGTTACTTGACGATGACCCTGAAGATAATGGGTAATGATTTTGAAAGATTCGCTTGGAAGGATCCTTCATCAGGTGCTGAATTATGATAAAATCGAGACTAGAGGCTAGATGATGGGGCTGAGAATGGTTAGCCAAGTGAGTCAGAATGGTTACGTAAGAAAACTGATTTTTTTTTTTATTACTTGAGTTTTATTGTGTCCAAGCCTTGCTTAAAATTTACTGTGTTATGCAATAAATTATTTATAATGAAATTTGAGGAAAAAATAAGAGGCAAATGAGATACTGCCACGAGTCACAATGAACTGGTGGAGGTGAAGCAGGATGGTGGCCATGATGCTTTTAATAAAAGAAAATACTGTATCTTATTTTGTGTGTTACATATGGCCATAATCGAGTCTAAACCTTACTAAAATTATACTGTGTAAAGCAATGAATTATTTTTAGTGGCATTTTAGAAAAGCTAAGAGGCAAAAGGGATACTGCCACTAGTGAGAAGGAACTGGTGGGGTGAAGCAAGATGGTGGATGACACTTCATGTATGAAAATTATCTTCCTGTGAGTGTTACAATGGCCTTTACAAAGTTTAAACCTTACTAAAATTGTACTGTGTTATACAATAAATTATTTATAGTGGCATTTGAGAAGAGCTAAGAGGCAAATGGGTTAATGCCCCGATTTTGAAGGAAATGGTGGAGTGAAGTAGAATTGTGGACATAACGTTTTTCATGTATGAAAATGTATTAGCAGGGGGAAGTCCCTCTGTCGCTTTCTTCGGAATATCGCTTTTTTCGAAATGATTTGGGCCCCAATTAGTCTGTTCTAGTGAGGTTATTTTCTGTATAACATATACAGTAAGTCCTCATTTTTCGCTGTTTTGATGTTCCACCAAAACGTCGCGAAACGTGAAACGACGAAGTGTGAAGTTAAGAACCTATGGGAAAAACAGATGGGCGTTCCAGTGGGACAACTACCTAACCATACCAAAGTCCTATAACACCAAACAGGCCCTACCCAAAATTAAATATAGAGTGTTTACTAGTTGCTTATACAGAATAACACAATAAACATGTACCTGAAATGACATTAGAACTGTTATAAAGAGCTGCAAACCAAAAATCCTTACCAGAAATAAAGTAAACATTGGCATGAGTGGAAGGTGATGGTGTGTTGAGGGTGGATGGGCTAGTTACTGGGTGACATGGGCCTCTCTGGGGAAGCCCTATCACCTAAGCCGAAGCCCTCGAAGTCGAATTCAGGCTCCAGCAACTCCACTTCCTCTCTGTCCACTTCTCCTCCTTCATCCTCCTCTCCTGTCATGTCTAAGTCTTGCATAATAGCAGCCACATTCTCTGTCACATTAAAAAAACGTGTGATCCAGGCTTGTCTCTGATCCAGTAGGTTTCTGTTGTAGACTGCCATCAATTGAGACTTCAGATCATTCAAGGTGGACAGGATCTGGGTAGCCTCAGGCATCCTTCCGGTGTATGTCTCGAAGATTGTTGCCATGTTGGTTATGGTGGACAGGATGGGACAATTTCTGGGTTGTCATCTTCTCCTGTGCAGTGTGCTCTGCCCTTTCACTGTCTTCACTAGAGTTCATCTCTTCCTCTGTTATGTCAACCACACCTGAGTCTAAGTAGTAGTGTGTCAAGTGGTATCTTACAGCCGTTTCGTCCACCTCTGCTGTGTGTAGGCTTGTGCATCTGATCGCACAAAAAAAAAAAACTCCATTAGGTGAATATTGATACAGTAAAAAACAATGGCACAAATAAAGATTAAGAGAAAAAAACATAGACACATTTACTTTAGTTATTTCACGTGCACTCACCTACTTGTTGAGAGGTTCCTTGTTCTTCCTAAAGGGTATAATGCAACATATCAGTAACCAATGTTACCGATTTTCATTACAATGCTGCATATTCTTCCCCTGAATTGTTCTAACTAACACTTTGTTGGTTAACTCTAAAAACTAACTCCATTAGGTGGATATTGATACAGTAAAAAACTGTGGTGCAAATAAAGGTTGAGGGGAAAAAAAAAACACACACATTTACTTTATTGTTATTTTACATGCACTCACCTGCTTGCTGAGAAGTTCCTTGTTCTTCCTTAGGGGTATAATGCAACATAACAGTAACAAACATTACCGATTTTCATTACAGTACTGTATATTCTTCCCCTGAATTGTTCTACCTAACACTTGGTTGGTTAACTCTAAAAACTAACTCCATTAGGTGGATATTGGTACAGTAAAAAACTGTGGTACAAATAAAGATTAAGGGAAAAAAAACACACACATTTACTTTATTGTTATTTTACGTGCACTCACCTACTTGCTGAGAGGTTCCTTGTTCTTCCTTAGGGGTATAATGCAACACAACAGTAACTAATGTTACCGACTTTCATTGCAATACCTGTACTGTATATTCTTCCCCTGAATTGTTCTAACTAACACTTGGTTGGTTAACTCTAAAAACTAACTCCGTTAGGTGGATATTGATACAGTAAAAAACCGTGGCACAAATAAAGATTAAGGGGAAAAAAAAAAAAAACAGACACATTTACTTTATTGTTATTTTACATGCAATCACCTGCTTTTTGAGAGTTGCCTTGTTTCTTCTGAGTGTCCTTATGGTGCTGTCAGGAGCCCCAGTCAAGCAATGTATCTCAGGGGCTGTCAAACCCTCCTCAATGAGCTGCAAAATCCTCTGCTTCTCGGCTGCACAAAAAACACAATGGTGAAGGGGTCTGTAGTACTGCCACTGTATCGATAGAGGGCATCGTGGTTGCAAGATGGCCGCCAACAAATGAGCATCGGTATGCATCGTCTGCTGAGTGTCGGCTGCAGCTGGAAGCGGTGACGAAAATAGGGAAAAAATGACGAAGTTTGCGACATGTCGGAAACTTTTTTCTATCGCGAAAAATGAAGTGTCAAAGTAAAATGCGTCAAAATAAGAGGACTTTCTGTAATACAGTAAAACCTCGATATAACGGACTTCAGTAGACCGGAATTCGCTTTTATCGGACTCGAGGAGCTACTGGACTAAACTCCTATATATCGGAAAAAGTCCGATAAAGCTAGAAAGCAGTCCGGACTGCCTGACAACTTTAGCTATGTTCACCACAATAAGATAAGTAAGACATGTTTTTCAGTGCACAGTACAGTATTATTATACCATTTGATTAAAGTAGTGAAGGTATAACAAAGTACAATACTGAAATGGTGGTGAAAACCACTGATGCAATCCGGACTAATGTCTGATATATCAGAAAAAGTCCGGATTAGCAGGGGTAAGTCCGGATGTCGCTTTTATCACAATTTCGCATATTTCGGACTGGCCTGAGCCCCAATTAGTACGTTATAGTGAGGTCTTACTGTATATATGAAGTACTGTACGATAACGGCAAGTCCTTCTTTGTCATTGTGCTCGCTGTTGAGCGCGTTCGTCTTGGGATATACAGTAATCCCTCCACTATCCGACGTAATAGAGCCAAAGGCATGTCCGGATAGTGGCCCTGAAGCTCCAGCACTGGTCATTCATGACCCTAACCTAATCAAACCTAAATCAGAAAACCACCTACCTACCTCCCTACTGGACATGCATAGCACTTATTTAAGTCCCCTTTCACATAAATAATGCACACAAAGCATGAATTAACTGAATTTTAACCAAAAAATGATGATTTAGAGGTGAGTAAGGCATAGGTGCTCACAACTTGCCAGCAAGTGTAATTAAGTATCAGACATGGAAATCACTATGAAAATCACCCTTTCTCACACCATATCCATTAAATAATGGACACAAAGCATGAATTCATTGAATTTTAACCCAAAAATGATGATTTTGAGGTAAGTAAGGCATAGATGTTCATGAGTTGGCAGCATAGTGTAAATAAGTATCGGATGTGGCAATCACTATGAAAATCATAATTTCTCACATCTTATGCACTAAAATATGGGATACAAAGCATCAAATAAATAAATTGTTATCAGAAAAAGACTTAGGTATGGCAGAGGTGTTCACTGTTCACCAACAGCACCGGTCATTCTTGACCCTAACCTAACCTAACCTAACCTAAATCAGAAAACCACCTACCTAACTCCCTACCGGACATGCATAGCACTTAATTAAGACCCCATTCACATAAATAACTGGCACAGAGCATGAATTAATCGAATTTTAACCCCAAAATGATGATTTTAAGGTGAGTAAGGCAGGGGTGTTCGCAAGCTGACTACATAATGAACGTAAGGAAGAGACATGATTATTACTGAGAAAATCACCTTTTCACAGCCTATGCACTCAAATATGGGACACAAAGCATGAAGTAAATAAAATGTAGCCAGAAAAATTATGATTTAGAGGTGTGGGGGGCAAAAATGTTCAGCTGTTGACTAGATAGTGAACGTAAGTAAGAGACATGGTAATCAGTGAGAAAATCACCTCTTTCACAGCCTGTGCACTCAAATATGGGACACAAAGCATGAAGTAAATAAAATGTAACCAGAAAAATTATGATTTAGAGGTGTGTGGGGCAAAAATGTTCACCAGTTGACTAGATAGTGAATGTATGTAAGAGATAAGACTAGATAGTGAACGTATGCAAGAGATATGGTAATCACTGAGAAAATCACCTCTTTCACAGCCTGTGCACTCAACTGTGGGACACAAAGCATGAATTAAATAAAATGTAACCAGAGAATGAGGATTTAGAAGTGATTATGGAAAATATTTAGCAGCTGACAATGTTTACTTACAGTCCATGATTGTTGTTTACCCCCATCTGTAAGGTTTTTACAGTGGTCATAATTGCTCTTGAAGCATGTCCAGTAATCCAGTGTTTAACTACACTTAATTCTTAGCACTGTGACTTCTGATTATTTAACAAGAACGAAAATACCGCAAACGATCGGACAGCTGTCCACTGTTAACGGGAGTTGAGACAGAACTAGTAGGAGGGCGATTTGGTGGGAAGGGAGCTAGTCGGCGCGAGCGGGAAATTCAAACTGACGCGGTGGGAAAAAATCAGATTTTTAAAAGGATTTTTTCGAATTTTTGGGCATTTTGGGGTTTGGACAGCTTACGATGTCCGAATAGTGATGTATCCGGATAGTGGACGTCCGGATAGTAGAGAGATTACTGTATTCGGTACACACTTCACTCGTTTTTCTTTAACCCCTTAACCGTGGGGTTGACGGAGGCGGTTCCTGCCCGTACCGCAGGGGTAACTCGCGCTCTGACTCACTTTTTAAAAATATTTGCCAAAAATCAGTTTTCTGTCCTAGAGTATTATAATTAAATATGCATATGGCACATAACTTCAGCTTTCTCACGGGATTTTTTTAGCACTTGCCAACTACCGTATGACTTGTGGAGATTTCTGAACTTGGGTAACGAAGTCTCCATTTAACACCCGACAGCTCGTAATATGAATACCAAAGCCAGATATTATCACTAGAAACACTAAACAATGATTTCCCAGGAGGTTTGATCCATTGCCACTGACCGTCACAAGAGTGACGGACCACAGTTAAGTGGTTAAATCCAGCAGAAGCTTTCAGTGAATTCGTCCAAGTATTTCGTTGTAGTACATTCCATTACATGGCAGTCATCTCCTAATCTTAGTAACACCATATGTAGTATCTCGCACTTATACCGAAATATGTTTCCCGGCTTCAACAATAACAAAGTGGCCCCAACTGACCGACCCCGGGTGTCATCTGCACGGAGTGAACCGCTGGAAGTTGCCATTCCGCTCAGTTTGCATGTGCTGAGTGCCCTTTCAGCTGTTATGCTGAAAGTATCTGCATGTTATCTCAAGCATTGTGCCATTCATCAGGAACATTTTATGAAAAACATGTGTCAGGAAGATTGTTGGATGTCTTACTAATCTATAGGTAATTGTAGGTCAATACAAAGATATAGATAAATATTTTTTATGTAAGTTACAGGCAGATTGTGAAATCAGCCATTTTGTGAATTAAGGTTAGTTTAGTTTAAATTTATTTAGGTTAGGTTGATCTAAGATAGGTTAAGTAAGGTTAGTTTAGGTTTGGTTAATTTAGGCTAAAGGGAATGGTAACTTCCAGTGTAAGACACTTTGTGCATATAACACAGGCAGAGTGATTCACTCCGTGCAGTATGGAGCCAAATTCGTTTGAAAAAAGGACTATTGCACTGCTTAAGCAATACTTAAGACAAAGATCAGTGTCTCATTTGGGATATAGTAAAGGAAAACTAATACAGCTAGTGAGAAACTCTTGAACATCCCGATATACTGGATCAAGTTGAGCCACCTGATGGCAAGAGTGTAGGTGATTCGAAACAGACTGTTTGTGTTAATGGGAAATTATTGGTATTCCCAGATCCCCATTTATTAACAAATTGGGATGATAACCCATTTCCTATCCAGTCAGTAAAATGTCTTGGGCATATTGCATGGGATCTCGTAGCCTTCCATCCTCCATTCCTGTACATCTGGTTCCTTCTGTCCTTTGTGACAGTCAGAGGCAACTTTTCCTTATGATGATGATGTACAAATGCCTGAGAACTGCTGTGTTTATTGTTGATGGTCCGAGACTCAGCCCTAGAATGATAATCGTGTGCCAGAAAGCATGGTGGGCATCTTCATAAAGATGCCAGAGATTTCTAATTTCATATCTTGTCCAGTATATATCAATATTCACAGATGGTTACATGTGTTTATATTACCTTCTACAATCTTACCACAGTTTCTGGGTACATAATTCATCACTTCAGCAACAACTGGCTGTTCTAGAATGTGTGAAAGGGCCCTAAATAGGTATTTGTTAAATTTCCTTACAAATTTTGCAGTACTCACACAAGGATGACATGGTTTTATCAATATTAGATACTATACCTTTATATATACGTTGAACAATGAAAATTACTTTCAAGTATGGTTTAAGCTAAGGAACAAGAAAAATAAAAATCCGTAACTGATTACTATCTACCGCCTTGTCCCCATTTTCTGAGAACAACACTATGGACACCTGGTGTGCTAGACCATGAACTGCAATTCGTAAAGACTCCAATTTCCAAGAAGGGAGCGTTTGATAGTGGTACAGTGGTTCTATATGACAGGCCTTTGTGTTCAAACATCCTAATTTTCAGGTTTCGAATAGAACTCCCAATATATCCTGCATTACAGAAGGAACAATTAAACTTGTACACAATGAACATACAGGGGGAAAAGACAGGCGCACAGTGAAGAAGTCACGTCCTCCACCCTTCTCACACGACGCATAAATATCGACACTCATTATGGCAGTCGCTTTCCTGAAAGAAATTCACTCTCTCCACTCACAATTGGCGATAATGTCACCTCGAGTTCACTCCGTATTGCACTATCACGAAGGCCTTTTCTTTGCTGGCCTCTGGACTTCGTTGTGTTGAAGTCGGCAGCTGCATGCACTAAGCCAGGGACCCCAGACACAGGGAAAACTTTTTGGATAGGTCTATCCATTACAAGGGTAGGCAGGTGATTGAAGCATGACTCAGATGTGTGCAGGAGGGTTGCCAGTGGCTGCCAGTGGTGGAAATAACCCACAGAATATTCAAACAATGCCACAAAACACTAGATCATGTATACATGCATCCCGGACGGCCCCGGGAGGACGTGTATACATGTCACCCGGACGGGATAGGTTAATGTTGTACCGAGACATGGTATAATTGTTGAATGATCATTGCAGCGATTTAAAAAATAATGAGAATTTGTATAACAAGGCTGTACTGTATGTACCTTACAGTAATATTGTATAATATACTATACCATGACTTTTTATCAGGAAAACTATTTGGGGTTTGTTTTTTCTATGTTCACAAAGTTATGCTGGATAATATAGGAATTTTGAAGGGGTTATACCCCTGTAGAGGAGCAGTGGGGGTAATCCAGATGGCATTATCTGAAAAATGCATTATCCAACATGGCTTTGGCTGAATTTTGACAGATAACTTGAGTATTGCTATACTGTACTGAGTAGGACATGGCAGTCATTCTAGACAGGGAATACTGGGAATAACCTTGGTACTGACAATCGGACAACAGCATGTAGCTTTAAGACTTTTACCTGATCAAAGCAACTGCAAGGAGCTGGTGTTGGCCATGTATAAGTCTAAAAACTTTTCTGAAAAACAGCTAGTACAAGTACTGTATATATCTCTTTGTTTCACTGGCAGGACTTATTTTGGAGGGCCATTACCTGGAACTCATAAAACAAAAAATGGATAGAATATATAACAGACCTAGAGGACCTAGAGAATCAAGACTGAAGATAGTAATAATAATTATTAAAAAAAAAAAAAAAACAGACTTACTGCTTTGTCTTGTCTGGCAAACTTTTCAAACATTCCACCATAGATCTTCTTCTCTTTCAGCTTTTCTGCCTTGATTCGTGCATTGCACAGCTGCAGTTGATGCTTGGCTGCATTATTGTTTTCCTCAATGTTTAAGCAAGCTTGAAAATCCGTTCTAGCCAATTCATTTTCACCCAAATTCATATAAGCCTGTTGGGGAAAAAAAAAAAAACATATATATAGATAGATAGATACAAATCCTTGGTGTTGTGATGAAGAAAGGTAGATTGAGATGGTTTGGACATGTGGAGAGGATGGGGAATGACAAATGGGTGCACGAAGTGAAAAGTGTTAACGCTAGGAGTAGGGTTGCAAGAGGCAGACTGAAAAAAACATGGGATGGGGTCACAGAGTGTGACCTCAGGGATAAGGAACTGAACAGGAAGACAGCCAGAGATCAAGCAACATGGAGAGCTGCCAGTAGGTGATCAAGGCCGATACATGCTGGCATGTTGGAGCCTTTATAAATGAATGAAACAAATCCATCAATCATCCAATTTTGTGGTGCCCCATCAGGAGCACAGGGGCCCAAGGGTAGGCTGTTCACTCCTCAAATTTATGACAAGATGGACAAGATTATCACATCCATACAATGTACAGGTAACATACCTATGATCTATCATAAGACCTCCATTTCTCTAGCATGAAGCCTCCACACAATCTAACATTCTGCCTCTGAACTGGCTGAATGAAACTTACTTTACATGAATGAAAAAAGTCATGTAAATCTCAGTGTGCAACTGCTTAGTGATTAAATATGCATCATCAAAACCATCTATCCACTTACATGAGGTGGAAGGGATTCAAGAAACAGGAATAGATTATTACAAAATCAAGAGAACTATCAACAGAGCTCCTAATAAAAGCAGGCCACACATCCATCTGCTCATTATTTAAGTCTTCAAAATTTTCTGCTCTACCTGACAGGTCAAACAATCCACACAAAACTGTGCATACTCGCCTGTACGACACAACCATTCCCCCAAATGCCACACTTAAAAAAAAAAAAAAAAGGGGGGGGGACAATCCTTGTCCTGTAGAGCTCCAGTATATAATTCATCCACTTCTGTCCTTTGTGACAGTCAGAGGCAACCCTTCCTTATGATGATGATGTACAAATGAGGAGGGGGGAGGGGGGTCTGTATGAAGAGTGATGCATGTGAAAGATGAAGTGTTGTAATGACAAAGATTGTGTGTGTTTGAGTTATATGCCAATAGCACAAATAGTAGGATGTGATCATATGCCTGAATACCAACTCATGAAAGGGCGTCCTACTATACCGATTTTATGCTACTAAGGCCTAGAAGCCACATCTGCTTTCTGTCTGAAAATAGCTGATTGGTCCACATAAAATGTTCACGCAGCTGCCCATTTATTTCCATAAACGAGTTGACAGTTCATAAACAGACCAGACTTTCTCTACAATAATGTTATTTATTAGGAGTATAACACTGCAAATTATTTCAAGGCCTTAGCATATTAGAAAGGATATTAAAAATGTATAATAGGTGCCACAAGCGGTCGAAGTCAAGGATGCATGCTCGCTTTCGAATGAAGCCTATTCACTATTCCTTCGACTGTAGCAAACGTAATGTAGGTACAGACAAATGACACCAAACATAAGGTACAAAATTCAGTGAACTACAGTTTATACAACAATATATATCTCAAATCACTGTATAACTCATAAAACTTATATAGAAGCTAGGTCCACGGGGAGGTAAAAGGAACAGCCACAACGATGACAGTTTTCAAATGTAGATTTTCTGCTGCTCATATTATAAATATCTTTGTAGGCAATGTATCGCGAAATTAAGCAGGCAACTTACCCTCTCTACCACCCTGCTGCTCTCCCAAGTCTCTCTCTCTCCATGATGAGCAGAGGTGTATCACTGCCGCCCAGTACTGTACATACATGCTCACTGTCAGTACTTCTACACCATATCATTTAGGTAACCATTAATTATATGGCCTTCATAATGATAAGCTACCAAGCATTTTAAAGTACAATATAGGCTTACTGGTACTGCAATATACAGTATGTAAATGGGTAATAAAAGAAATTAACCCCTTACCCGCGGGGATGGCTGGACCACGATGTGCCCCTCCTGTGGAGATAGCAGATAATCTAGACAATATACTTCCAGATCAATGGAAGTATCACTTAGCTTTTTCCCTTTTTTATATATATATTTTTTAGTATGAGAATAGGTCATAAGGGACATTTCAATGAGTAATGAACAGGGAAAATTAGCGACCAACTGCACGTGGGTGTTGCCAGGTGATAAATTAGCTACTTCATGGCCAATGGCAGTATCAATTAGCATTGTACCTTCTTTCTTATATATTTTTTAGTATGAGAATAGGGCATAGGGCACATTTCAATGGAAAAAGCGAATGGAAAAGACACGCCGGGAGTTGCGTTGCTCGGCCAGGCTGTAACTAGGTGGAGGAGAGGGTAAGGGAGGGGATGTGGGGAGGTGAGGCACACAGAAAAATGGCTAAATTGGTAAGACTGGATGCAAGTACTAGTGGTATTAGCAGCACTGCCTATAGCTACACACTGGCAGTACTGTTAGATGATACAAGACTGCACTTGAAAGCCAGGGCAATATAAAAAAATCCCTGGATCACAGAAGTGACGCTCCGCAGTATGGTACTTATGTAACAAGCGTCACGGAAGTGACGGTCTGCGGGTAAGGGGTTAAGGAAATTTATCAAGTTTTGACACTTCATAGCTGTGAGATGATATCAGCTGGCTGGTGGCACGTTTAACTTCCCGCCGGGTGACTGACTGTTCCCCTGAGCATTTTACCTCCCCAAGGAAGGCTATAATGATACTGGCTTTTGTCAGTTATATAATGACTTGAGATATAACTAGACTATACACACTGTACTTCACTGACTCTTGTACTCTATGTTTGGTGTCATTTGTTTATAGTAACTTTATGTTCGATACAAAACAAAGAAATGGTGAATAGGCTTCATTCGAAAACGTATTGTATCCTTGACTTCGACAGTTTATGATACATATTTAACTTTTTTAGCATCCTCTGCGAAACATTAATTCCTTCAAATTATTTTTATGTTTATTTTCTTGATTATTTACATTACTGAAGAGAAGTACAGGCCTGATTAGAAACTGAGAACACATATAATATGATTACACAGGTAGCCACTCGAACATTTGATATGAACCAATCACCAGCTTCCACAGAAAGACGGCGTGGCTTCTAGGCCTTAGTAGCGTAAAATCAGTATAGCGCCCACAATGAATGTTTGCCAGGGACCCTCCTTCTTAACTCATAAAGTACTATGACTGACGATTGTCAGTTTGCAAGTTTGCCAAGTACGGTCCTATGACTGACGATAATAGTAGGTCTGTCAAAAACCACCGAGCACTAAGCCAGTCCCTTCTATGACATAAATGGTTCCTACCCAATCAGAACTATGGGATGAGGTGGTGTGAAGGAAGATCCAGTCCCCTCTCCAGGTCTGCCACACTAGAGGATGAATATGTGGTGTGTAGGGAGAAAACCTCACACTCAGACGCTAAGTGCCTGAGATTTCCCCATAAGGTTTAAGCTCTAATCCTTAAATTACCTGAAATCCCTTAATTATCTGCAATCTCCTGGGAGTACGTTAATGTTTCCCAAGCTGTCACTGCCATGGAGGCACTGCGTAGCTCTCATACTAATGCCAAAAACAACATTGCCAAACTTCCCAGTGGGGAGGGAGCCTGAAAAGAAGGAAGGTGGTGCCAATAAACTCACACTAGCTCACCTTGTTTTAAAAATGGGCTTTTCAAACTCCAAAGCCGGTATTTTAAAACAGCTCGCTAATGTGAGGGCTGCTTCCTAAATTGGAGGAGGTGAGGAAGTTTGGCCAGATAACTGCAAAAGGCAAATAACAGGTGACCCCTTCAGGCCCCCTACTGGTCTTCCCCCCAATCCCCCCTGGGTGGGGGGGGAGGGGAAGGAGGTGAAAGAGGGGGAAACTGGTTGTTGTATGGGGACGTATTGTAGAGAAGCAAGGGAAGCGAGGGAGAGTGTTTATGAATCTCACCATCAGCGGAGAGTCCCCTGCCTTTCCCATCCCTTTTCTGGTCCATGTATAACAGGAGAGACAGGCTATAAGTATCCAGTAGGGTGAGAATGTATGCAAATACCCTTGGGGAGAAAGCCCGCTTAGGTAACTGGGCGAGAAGTTCCTGGTTTTGACAAGTTCGTCCTGTGGAAGGGGAAGTAAGGTCACTGTACCTTAGTACTATATATTCGTTTGTACATGTGGATTCTATACAGGCCTACCCCGGTATCTGGCAGCATTGCGTACCAGTGGGAGTGTTCAGTCAGCGAGTATGTCAGATACTGAAGTAATTTTCCTCATAAGATACTGAAGAAAAGTCAGAGATGCATTCCAGGCCCAAACCCAAACTCTCATAAACTTTATTCAATCAATCGAGACTGACACAGAAACACCATAGGTAATGTTATTATCCTCATAAACAGTGCTACTGCTAAAAAATGAGACAGCAAACATCACACGCAGGAAGGGAGACAAGCAGGGGTGGGGGAGGGTGAAGCGACTGGAGGAAGACAAGTGGGAGTGGGGGAGGGTGGAGGGAGGAAGAGGGGACAGGCAGTCAGCTGGCATAGGGGAGGATGGGGGGATAGGGAGGGAGACAAGCAGGGGTGGGGGAGGATGGGGGGATAGGGAGGGAGACAAGAAAGCCAAACTCCCTGCTGCTACCCCTACCCCCAGTCTCTCTCACTCACCCTTTCACTCACTCACTCTCACTCTGTCTCTCACTCACTCAGCTCATTCACTCACACACACACACACAGGAGACAAGCAGGGGTGAGGGAGGGTGAAGGGATGGGGAGGGAGACGACCAGGGCTGGGGGAGGGAGACGTGCATGGCAGTGCTGAGTGTGGTGGGGGATGAAGGAGGGAGCGAGGGGAGGGGTGAGAAGAGAGGGGACAGCAAGAGGACTGGGAGAGACTCGTATACCACCACATACACATTCGGACGAGCTCATTTCATTCCTAGGGAGGGGTCGAGTGTTCGGACTAGCGAATCAACTGTCGTTTGGATTGTGGGAATGTTCCTCTATATCTTTTGTTTGGTCTAGGGAACAGTCGGTTAGCGATGAGCCGGATCTTGGGGGTGTGCCTGCACATGCAAATACACTCGACCTTCGATTTCTCGGCCTAAAATGGAGACCAGTCCGGGAATGGCAAAAGTCCAGGAATCGCAAAAGTACTCACCTGGTTTACTCACCTGGTACGATCCAACATACCATTCCCCAGACTATTACCATACTTTATCCAAATTCTCCAATATTGTCCGGCAATTATTCCGATATTCTAGAGCATTCTGGAATGTAGGCTACCTATACCAACAAAACTAACATACACAGTACATAAAATAATAACACTAACACAATAACAATAATAATAACGGACACAAGAGAGGTATTTTGCTAGCTACAACCCTAAGAATGGTTGTTTAGACAGTTGTTGATGAGAATGTGGAAGGTATGATAGAAGAAGATCAGAAAGCTGAGGAAAAAAGGGGAAAATGAACAAGGAATGGAACACCACGAGGTGAACCAGCCACACTCATCAGCTGACTGAGGTAAACACACAATCGATCTTGGACCAAATCGGCAATTTTAATCTTTATCACCATATAGGTTTGCACACCTGATTATCTGAAATTCAGTAAAAAAATTTGTGCTTAATTTAATTATTAATAGAAAATCAGGATTCAGAGAGAAAATTTCTTAAAGTTAGCAGAACTGTTTTAAGCCTCTACCCTAACAACTTGCCCTGACGGACTTTTGTTTTGAAATAAATATCGATTTACAATGCAGATACATATTTTTTGTACTCAAATATTTTTGCAAGATAGAAATATGCCAAGGTGTGCTGACGAAACCAACCACTCTCACAGCTGACTGAGGTAAACATACAACTGATCTTGAACCGAACTGGCAATTTTATTCTTTATCACAATACAGGTTTGCACACCTAATTATTTGAAATTCAGTCAAAAATTTGTGCTTAATTTAATTGTTAACAGAAAATCAGGATTGAGAGAGAAAATTTCCTAAAGTTAGCAGAATTGTTTTAAGCCTCTAGCCTAACAACTTGCCCTGATGGACATTTGTTTTGTAATAAATATCGATTTACAATGCAGATACATTTTTCTGTACTCAAAATAAATATTTTTGCAAAATAGAAGTCTGCCAAGGTGTGCTGACGAAGGTGAACCAACCACTGTCACAGCTGACTGACACACAATCGATCTTGGACCGAATCGGCAATTTTAATCTTTATCACCATATTGGTTTGCACACCTAATTATTTGAAATTCAGTAAAAAATCTGTGCTTAATTTAATTATTAATAGAAAATCTGGATTCAGTGAGAAAATTTCTTAAAGTTAGAAGAATTGTTTTAAGCCTCTAGCCTAACAACTCGCCCTGATAGACTTTTGTTTTGTAATAAATATCAATTTACAATGCAGATACATTTTTCTGTACTCAAAATAAATATTTTTGCAAAATAAAAGTCTGCTAAGGTGTGCTGACGATCTAAAAGGGGAAATATCTGCTGACATCAGCCGACCACTGATCAGCCGACCGAGATATAAACACTGACGATCTATCTATCTATCTATCTATTGCCAGACACCATAATCCCGTAAGGGAGGCCATTTGACTTTGAGTTATTTTTTTTTACGGGGAGGGGCACTAACCCTCCACCAACCCACTTGTTGACACGTAGGGAGCACGTATGGTTTGGTTATATGGTTACCACCCAGCGTTGTAAATGGTTTCTTGGCTTACAGGAAACCATTTGGCTTGTCACTCAATGTAATGCCACCTGTAAAGGAAAGAAAAGCAGTAAGAAGTGACAGGAAATATAGGAGAAATAGGAAGAAAGGAGGGCAGGCACAGAAAAAGAATGATAAAGGCTAAGGAAGAAGTAGGCAGCACTACATCAAGTGACGATCTGAAGGGGGAAAATCTGCGTATTTTAGTTCTGAAACCTAATTTTTTAACTAAGCACAATTTTTTTTAGCAGATTTCAGATAACTGGGTGTGTATGAGCCACTGTGGAGAAAAAAATTAAAATATTTTTCAATGAAAAGGGCCAATTCAGTATTCAGTCTCACCGAGCCGGGTGAGCTAAGTTGATTCGGAGTGGATCCCACTGAGTTTGTCCGTAAGAAAATATATTTTTTAACTGCTTATAAATTTTATTGAGTCCAAACCTTCTTTAAATTTTACTGTGTTATGCAATAAACTATTTATAGTGGCATCTGAGAAAGGTAAGAGGCAAATGGAATACTGCCACAAGTTAGGAACTGGTGGCGCCAAACAGGTTGGTGGCCAAGATGCGTTTCATGTGTGAAAATATCTTCTTGTGTGTGTTACAAATGGCCTTTATCAAATCAAAACCTTGCCAAAATTATACCGTGTTGTGGAGCAGACTATTTTATATGAGAGAATAATGGCAGGAATTTTGTGAGATGTCCCGGACTTGTACGGGCATTTGTCTGGCATTTGATATCATCATCCAGCCTCAGCCAGAGTCCGGGAAATCCGAAATCTGGCAAAAGGGGGTCCGCCCAATCGAGGGTCGAGTGTACAGGCAAACCCTGATATACAATACCCCTTTATGCGATATCTTAGATTAGCAATGGGGGTAGAAATACAGTACTACTGTACCCCGCCTAACAATGGCCGAGCCCCAGTTTAATGATTTTTTTTTTTTTTTACAGATTTTGATGATATTTTAAAGTTTGTGCATTGATTGATTTATAAACTGTTTTTGGAGACAGATTAATGTGTTTTAGTCATATGTGGAGTGAAAACTGTCATTTGGGGTAAGGATTCTCATCCATCAGATGAAATACAAAACAGTGTGAACAACTAGGCGATGCAACAAATAATATTTTGCATTTGACCACTGAACATCTAACCTATCATGGAATACATAATAATAATTTTAAATAAATATTAATAATTATGAAAGGCTTCAGGTGTAAATATTTCCTTCACTGATGAAAACTGTGCCACTGATAAATCATGTGTTTATGTTCAGGCTATTCATGGGAAAATGCTTTGAAAATACAGATGAATTTCTAAATAACTGTTGGAAAATAACAGAAAAGAAAAGAGATAGGCAACCAGAACAGTAACTTACATGACATAAAGAGGGGCCATCGAAAAGGCTATCACTATCGCATCATTGATCGCATTCCCCATCGGAGAATTCCCAATCAAAACATCAACGATTCTCCATCACGACAATCTGCACCTTGACTGGGTACAAGCGAGACTGGCACTAATTTAAAGCTTAGGTTAACTTCTACAGCTGTTAGGCCATTTAGATTGCCTATAAATTTGTTTTTGGACTCATTAGGGTGGGTTTTGGACTTGGTTGGGGGGGGAACCCAAGGCTCATATATGCATCCCTATACTGTACTTCACATGTTAAATCTACCCCGAGATACGATACCCCACCTAGCGATGGCTGTTTACTTAACCAAATGCATCATTAAACTGGGGTTTGTCTTTATATTTCTATATATTGTATAATCCATCTATCTATGTACTACCTATCTATCTGTCTATTGCCAGATGCCTTAATCCTGTAAGAAGTGGCCACAAATAAGTTGCCTCCATGTTGTCCTGTCCTCCACCATTTCACTGCCCTGCTCCCAGCTCACAACCCCCTCTCTCATATACCTCTCCACCCCATCCCTCCATCTCATTCTTGGTCTCCCCCTCCCTCTCCCCCCCCCTCCACCTCACTCACATACACTCTCCTCATCAGTCTCTCACTCTCCATCCTTTCCATGTGGCCAAACCACCTCCATGTATTTCTCCTAACGATTCCTATCACATCCACATCCACACCACAACACTCCTTCACTTCTCATTTGTCAGTCTGTCTTTGCATGTGACTCCGGACAAGCAGTATCCAGACTTGTTCATTATCCAGATACTAGACCTTGGCTCTATTAAACTACCATCCGAATTTACTTGCTACTGTCCAGACGTAAAAGTCCCCGGGAACTTCAGCCGGCTAGCCAACTAGTTCAAACATTTGGTATTGTGGCCAATGGGCTTGAGCCATGAGCAGGAAATAGGCCATAACCCACAACCAGAGCTAAAACGTCTGTCTGCCCATGCAATGAATGGCCAAAGTCGTGCACTGGTCCGATCAATCCCACTGAGCCTCCAGCCCCCGAGTAATACCGACTGAAACCCACAACTCACAAGCGTGTCAAAACATCTGTACACATCCCCACCGAATGTCCAAAGTCACGCAGCCACCAGGATATGTGTTTCCCAACTACCACTGCGCGTCGAACACAGACCATAAGCTACGAGTACATGTTTGGTGACAGAAGCCATCCGCCTCTCCACCGAATGTCCAAAGTCGCCCGGTCATCGGGAACTGTGTTTCCGAATGGCCACCACACATCTAACACAGACTACAAGCCACGAGTAAATGTACAGTAAAAGCACCCGTCCGCCTTGTGACAGAAGGGTGAAAATCCTGCCCACCACCTCCCTTCTCCCACCCTCCATACCCTCCCATGCTGCCCACCTTGCCCGGCTCCCCCTTCACTCCCTCAGCCCCTTCCCTCCTTCGCGCTCAAAGCACTGACCCGTGACTTTATAAAAGTTTTTGGCGATTCAGTAGATTACTATTGGTCTTATCAAAATTCCGTGACATCCATGAGAAAGCTCATGAATATCTGCATCTAGACACATGCCTAACTCTTGCAAGGTGTAGGCAAAATTTTACATTAGGATGGTGTGAAATTATATGAAGGTAAGTTTTACTCTTGAACACAATTTGTTTTCACTGCAGTTTTGTTATTTTACTCATCAGTTTTCTGTGTTTTTATCAGCTTATCTTATAGTACAAACGTCAGCAAACATGATGGTACAGTAAGTCCTCCTTTTTCGCTGTTTTGATGTTCCGCCAAAACATCACGAAACATGAAACGACGAAGTGTGAATTTAAGAACCTATTAGAAAAATAGATGGGCGTTCCAGTGGGACAGCTACCTTACCCTATCAAAGTCCTATAACACCAAACAGGCCCTACCCAAAATTAAATATGGAGTGTTTACTAGTTGCTTATACAGCATAACAAAATAAACATGTACTGTACCTGAAATGACATTAGAACTGTTATAAAGAGCTGCAACACCAAAAATCCTTACGAGAAATAAAGTAAACACTGGCATGAGTGGCAGGTGAAGGTGTGTTGAGGGTGGATGGGCTAGTTACTGGGTGACATGGGCCTCTCTGGGGAAGCCCTATCACCTAAGCCGAAGCCCTCGAAGTCGAATTCAGGCTCCAGCAACTCCACTTCCTCTCTGTCCACTTCTCCTCCTTCATCCTCCTCTCCTGTCACATCTAAGTCTTGCATAATAGCAGCCACATTCTCTGTCATATTAAAAAAACGTGTGATCCTGGTTTGTCTCTGCTCCAGTAGGTTTCTGTTGTAGACTGCCATCAATTGAGACTTCAGATCAATCAAGGTGGATAGGATCTGAGTAGCCTCAGGCATACTCCCGGTGAATATCTCGAAGGTTGTTGCCATGTTGGCTATGGTGAACATGCTGTGGGACAATTTCTGGGTGGTCATCTCCTGTGCAGTGTGCTCTGGCCTTTCATTGTCTTCATTAGAGTTCATCTCTTCCTCTGTTATGTCAACCACGCCTAAGTCGTAGTGTGTCAAGTGGTGTCTTACAGCCGTTTCGTCCACCTCTGCTGTGTGTAGGCTTGTGCGTCTGATCACACAAAAAACAAACAAACACCATTAGGAGAATATTGATACAGTAAAAAACAGTGGCACAAATAAAGATTAAGGAAAAAAAACACAGACACATTCACTTTAATGTTATTTTACGTGCACTCACCTGCTTGTTGAGAGGTTCCTTGTTCTTCCTTAGGGGTATAATGCAACATAACAGTAACCAACGTTACCGATTTTCATTACAATACTGCATATTCTTCCCCTGAATCATTCTAACTAACACTTGGTTGGTTAACTCTAAAAACTAACTCCATTAGGTGGATACTGATACAGTAAAAAACCACGGCACAAATAAAGGTTGAGGGGAAAAAAAAAACACATTTACTTTACTGTTATTTTACATGCACTCACCTGCTTGCTAAGAGGTTCTTTGTTCTTCCTTAGGGGTATAATGCAACATAACAGTAACCAATGTTACTGATTTTCATTACAATGCTGTATATTCTTCCCCTGAATTGTTATAACTAACACTTGGATGGCTAACTCTAAAAACTAACTCCATTAGGTGGATTGTGATACAGTAAAAAACCGTGGCACAAATAAAGATTAAGGGGAAAAAAAAAACACAGACACATTTACTTTATTATTTTATGTGAACGAACCTGTTTTTTGAGAGTTGCCTTCTTTTTTCTGAGTGTCCTTATGGTGCTGTCAGGAGCCCCAGTCAGGCGACGTATCTCAGGGGCTGTCAACCCCCCCTCAATGAGCTGCAAAATCCTCTGCTTCTCTGCTGCACAAAAAACACAATGGTGAAGGGGTCTGTAGTACCGTCGCTGTATCGACAGAGGGCAGGGTGGTAGCAAGATGGTCGCCAACAAATGAGCATCAGTATGCGTCGTCTGCTGAGTGTCGGCTGCAGCTGGAAGCGGAGACGAAAATTGGGAAAAAGTGACGAAGTTTACGATATCGGAAACTTTTTTTATCGCGAAAAAATGAAGCGTCGAAGTAAAATGCGTCAAAATACGAGGACTTACTGTATACCATTTATATCCATATAACTAACTTCTGGTGGCATATTTGGCCTTTGTGTGTGTGTGTGTGTGTGTGTGTGTGT
>JAGKTI010015199.1:9227-20768 GCA_018397915.1 Birgus latro | reverse complement strand
CTACTCACTGTGCTACCGCGCACCTACTAGCGTTGCGCCTGGAACTGGTACTGTATTTTAGTTGTTTGGTATCGGTGAGAAACAAGGGGAAACTGAACTGCATTGCGCTTATTAAGTCGCTAAAGGAGAGTTATTACGATATCTCCAGAGCCACTTAGAATATTTAAGACTAATTTAATGCTAGTTATGAAGAATTGATAGGTTATCATGTACCAGTTTACGTAAATAAGCAGAAAATAAACACTGGAACTTTGTGTGTTTCTCTTTCCTTTTCCTTGTCCATGGAAAACTGAGTCTCACAACGACTCCCTAACTAAATCAATCCAACCTTCATGTTACTTAGTCTCTGGGCCACATTCACAGCTGGTGATAAGCTTTGATAAGGGGACAGTGTCTACCTGATTGGAAAACCCTGATGAATTTTGTCAAGGATGACTATGAAATAAGGCTGGAACTATAGATGGCTTTGAAAACAGTGAAGATGAATCGGTGTTTGGATCTCCTTTGAAATAATGGCATTAGTAGAAAGAATAACCATTACCAACACTGAAAATGGTATGGACAAAAGGGTACCATTGCAAATTACCCGCAGTGGCTTTGATAACCCAGGCAGCCCTCTTCCTAACCCAGGCAGCCCTCTTCCTGACCCAGCCAGCCCTCTTCCTAACACAGACAGCTCTTTTCCTAAAACAGGCAGACCTCTTCCTAATACAGGCAGCCCTCCTACTAAGCTTTGGATGTGTTTGAAAACTTGACACAAAAAGCAAAAAACCAGGAAGATGCTGGCAGATTTATTCCAAAGGTTGCAATGCAACTTTGAACAGTATTTTTGTTCCAATACAGACCTGAGTTATGAGGACTTTCTATATACTCTGGTGACTGAACAGTTTTGAATAAGAGCTTTGATAAATATATATAAGAAAGTCTAAAGAGTGTGGATAACTAGACAGTGCTAGTATAAAGTATGGTATAAATAGTGCTGGTATAAAGTATGGTATAAACAGTGCTGGTATAAAGTATGGTATAGTGCTGGTATAAAGTATGGTATAAATAGTGCTGGTATAAAGTATGGTATAAATAGTGCTGGTATAAAGTATGGTATAGTGCTGGTATGAAGTGGTGGTGTTATATAAAGCATGAGCCTGAGTGAGTAAAATATGAAAGTAACTAAGAGGTAACAATGAGATAAAAGTAACAAATGAAATAACTGATATGTAAGAGACAAAAGATGACCTGCAGGCCTAGTGTACCTGAGCATCACCAGGAATCTTCCGTAAGCTGTATGAAATAGCCTGGCAGTAGCAAGAAACACTGCAGGCACCACGTGAAACTAGCATTGTGAACGATTATGAAATCCAGCCAAGATGAGGCTATTAGGGCTACTCACTTATCATGCCAGAAATTGGACCCTGCGACTCAAGCTGCCTGCAGATTACTATAATTATTAATTTGCAGTAGGTATACATTAATAATGCCTAAGTGACGAAAGTCCTAGTTTAGCTATCCATGTCAATCAATAATCAAAGTTGAAATAAGGGTTTTACACCCGTGGATTTTATACCATAGTCGACTGAATCTGATAGAGTTCAATTAACTGGGTCTTATATAATTCCTAATTTGAAATGTGGATTATATTCCCGTAGACTTTTTCTCAGTTCTACCCATACCATGAAAGGTGGAAAAAGTTGATTTACAGCTTGTTTATTTTATATTTTCTTACAAGTGTTCACATTTGCAACGCATATCAGTTTACAAAAGTACAGTAGTGTCTGTCAGGAGGTAGTGTTATTACGTAGTGTTATCTAAAAGTATATGGCAAAAAAGTTTCAAGTATGTCACAAAATAGTTCAGATATTATCAAAGTACTGGTGGTAGGTGGTGGCGACCCATCATCTACTCACTTGATGTATCTATCTATCTATTGTCAGACGCCTCAATCCCGTGAGGGGTAGCCACAAACAAATCGCCTCCATATCGCCTTGTCCCCCGCCATTTAATTGCCCTGCTTCCAGCTTACACCTCTCTCTCATATACCTCTCCACTCCATCCCTCCATCTCATCCTTGGCCTCCCCCTCCCTCATCCCCTCTCCACCTCACTCACATACACTCTCCCCATCACTCTCTTTCTCCATCCTCTCCACATGGCCAAACCACCTCAGTGTGTTTCTCTTAACGCTTCCTATCACATCCACATCCACACCACAATGCTCCTTCACTTCCTCATTTGTCAGTCTCTCTCTTCATGTGACTCCACATGTTCCTCTCAACTAATTTCCACTGCTCTCTCTTGACTTCTGTCCCTCCAACAGGATCCAAGCTTCACTTCCTTACGTTAGAGTTGTTATCACAATAATGTCACGTAGTACTTTTTTCATTTCCATGCTCATTTCCCTGTTTCTTATCACTACTTTCAAGGAACCAGCAACCTTTCTTCCTTGTTGTACCCTTTCAAGCACTTCACCTCCTAAACTTCCATCCTTACTCATCACACTACCCAAGGACTTAAACGTATAATCACATTTTCCATTTCCTCCTCATCCAACCTCACTCTACATTCACTTCACTTCTCTCGATGACCATCACTTTACTCTTCCCTACATTCACCTTTAAATTCCGTTTCTTGTACACTTCCCCAAACTTATCCACCAAGCCTTGCAGCCCTTCGTCTTCACTTAACACAGTATCATTTGCAAACAACAGTACAGGAAGTTTCCAAACACTGCGCTCTTTCACTAGGGCTGCTCCAACATCCACTGCCCTACCCAGTATCTCTTTTACAACCCCATCCATATACAGACTGAATAACCTTGGAGACTTGACACATCCTTGTTTCAGTCCATCCTTCAAATAGAAAAACTCACTCAGTTCACTATCCACATGCACTGCAGCCTTAGCACCCTCATACATACTCCTCACGGCCTTCAACAACTTCCATTCTACTCCATGTATTCTTAATACTTTCCACAATCCTTGTCTATCCACCCTGTCATATGATTTCTCCAAATCCATGAAGCCCGCATACAACTTCTTTCCCTTCTCTAGAAATTTTTCCACTGAAGATCCAAGAATGAATATCTGATTTACACAACTACTTCCTTTCCTAAAAACTCCCTGTTCTCCAACTAATTCATCTGTTATTTCCATGACTCTATCAATAAGTACCCTACCATATACTTTTCCTATTACACTAAGAAGACAAATGCCCTTATGATTACCACACACTTCTTTTTCCCCTTTTCCTTTGTACAGGGGAATAATTATACCTGACTTCCAAACCTCCGGGACTTTGCCTTCCTCCCAGGCCAATCTGCACGCCTTCCACATCCATTCTACTATTATCTCTCCCCCATGCTTCAGCATTTCACCACACACTCCATCAATTCGTGGGGCTTTCCCCATTTTGACTTTCTTGATTGCTTCCACCACTTCCATCCTACCGCTTTCTTCCTCTCTTCTCACATCCTTCCTCCTCCCAGCCATTCCCCATAGCCACGCCACTTATAATTGCATTACTTTCATTCTCTATGTTCAACAATTAATTAAAGTGTTTGCTCTATCTGTTCACTTTCTCTCCCTTCTCCACTAGTAATCTACCATTTTTATCTTTCACACCCCAACTAACTTCCTTGGCACCTTGTCTGACTCTCCCTACCTCTTTCCAGAACATTTTCTTACGTTCCCTCCACTTTACACTCAGATTCCTTCCAAATTCCTCACCCACTCTCTTCTTACTCTCTTTTACGAGTACTAATCTTTTTACCTCTCTCCTCCTTTCTACATAACTCTCTCATCCGACTCTTATATAAGTATATCGCAAAAACGTTTTTAGTATGTTACAAAATAGCTCAGGTATTACCCAATAAAATGCCTTTGTCGGCAAGGTATGAGAGAGGCCATTTAAATCCAAAAGCATTAAAATGTGGCCTTCAACCCCAAGGATGCCTAGAGTATACTGATGGCTATCTACCTACGAAGTTTCGTGCATTTACCACAAACTGTCTGGTCTGTGGCCCTCTATTGAAGGTTTTTGACATGCTGCACTTGGCACGATTCATGTGTACCGCCTGGGTGTTATGAAACCTGTCAAACAAAGTCTTAAAGAATTGGGCTATCCTATGGTGCAAACCACGCAGTGATCAGCCCTGTGGTTGCTGAGATACAAGCTTCTCAAAAGTGTTATAGTTTGGCCGGGTCTGGCTGCTCATACGTAAGAAAATTACACTGCTTGACGAGACTCGCGAGGGCTTCGCCTTCGCTCGTAATCAAAATATTGTTGGTTGGTCGTGACGATCCATCATCCTCTCACTTGATATAGTGCTGCCTACTTCTTCCTTCCCTTTTCATTCTTTTTGTATCTACCCCTTTCTCTTCCTATATTTCCCAACTTTCCTGTCAGTTTTCATTACTCTTCTTTCCTTTTCAGGTGGCTTTACACTGAGTCATGAGTCACAAGCCTAATATTTTCCTGTAAGCCAGGAAACTATTTACAGCGCTGGGTGGTAACCATATAACCAACTCATAACTGTTCCCTACGTGTCAGTGAGTGGGTTGGTGGAGGGTTAATGCCCCTCCCCGTAAAGCAACTAACTCAAAGTCAAACGGCCACCCCTTATGGGCTTATGGCGTCTATATATAGATAGATAGATCAAAGTATATCAGTGAATTTATTGCAATAAGCTATCTCCTCCAGTTGGCTAGCTTTCCTATTCCTCTCCACCTCTCTGTGCAATAACCTATCTCCATCAACAGTTCGTTCAGATCTGATCACCTCCCAATCACCATCACTACCAAAACCATAATCACCCCAGCTGCCAACAGACACACATACATTTATATAAGCGAGCCAACTGGAGGCCTTCACAACTGAAACAGAACAACATTTCGAAACATTAAACAGTACATCTATCACAAACATCAACACCGCTGTGCACACTTTCAAAACAAATATATAAAATGCTGACAAGAGACACATCCCTTGAGGCAACAGAAAGAGAGACAACCCCAACATCACACCAGAAATTCAAGGCCTCACCAGTCAAAGGCATACACTACGACACTCCCCAACACCCCATACAGAAGACACCGTACAACAAATACAAGAATTTAACATTCAAATAAGGAATAAAATATCAGGACGGGAAACACTAAGCTGGAATAATAACCTCCAAACACTTGACCACAAAACAAACACCAGCAAACTCTACAAAACACTAAACAGCATCACTCTATCCAACAGCAACACTACACAATCACACGCTGCCATCACAACAACAGACACCATACCCTCAAACAAACAACAAGCAAACACTTTTATCAATCACTTTTCACATGTCAGCCATCTAAACCACCATCGCGACGACCGACATATCATCCTACGTAAGAGACAACTCCCCAAAGGCCCAGACTACGCACCTTTCACTTACAACCAAACGGAGCACATCATTTGCAACCTTAAGCACTCATTTGCCTGTGGACCAGACAACATAAGCAACATTCACCTTAAACACCTTGGACCACAAGGCATACAGTACAAGCACTCACCAGCATATCAAACTACAGCTACTCACACAACACAATACCCAGTATCTGGAAGCATGGCATTATCATCACTATCCCTAAACCCAACAAAGACCCCACGTTACCTTCCTCACACAGCCCCATCACACTCCTCTGCACCCCCCCCCCCCCCCCCCCCCCCCCCCCCCCCCCCAATGTCACTGAACGACTGGTACAACAATTATACTCCATTTCACCGAGTCTGGCACCTTCAGTGATGTCGTCAACACCTGTAGCACTGATAAAGGTCCTTCGTACTGGATATACCTTTTTATATTGCCTTTATATATTGGTTCTCAAGGTAATACATAGTGGTTTATCTACTGCAGAGGATTTACATCAACACTACAGGCATTGAGAACATCAGAGATGGTGCCAGACTCGGTGAAATGGAATACAGTTACATCTCACACCCCCTTAGCCCCATCACAACATGGCTTTAGGACACTCCACAAACACTTTTCTTACAGACCTTACACAGAGAGTTTTTGATGGCATGAATTCAGCTTGGCCACCACACAGAACATTTTCAGTCACACTAGACATTAGCAAAGCTTTTGATGCCATCCCCTGCCACAACCTCAGAAATAAAATATTTGACACAAACATGCACAATAACACAAAAAGAGAGTTTTTGATGGCATGAATTCAGCTTGGCCACCACACAGAATGCTTTCAGTCACACTAGACAATAGCAAAGCTTTTGATGCCATCCCCTGCCACAACCTCAGAAACAAAATATTTAACACAAACATGCACAATAACACAAAAAGATGGCTGGCAAGACTACTTAGCAGACAGATGGGCACATGTAACATTTGCCGGTTAGTCTTCAAACATCAGAAACTTCACAAATGGCGTCCCCCAAGGATCTGTTTTGTCCCCTACTCTCTTTAACCTATACTGTACATACACTATATACCCACACACCACACACCACAGATACACATAACTACCGATGGAGATGACATAACACTTACATGTACACACCAAAACGCAAACACAGCTGCACACATCCTCTAACCTTACCTCAACACACTACACGAATGGTTCACCACAAACAAGCTTAAAATAGCCCCAGCCAAATCTACAGTGACCCTTCTCACAAACTGGACAGCAGAACAGTCACATTCCACACCTTACCATAAGCAACACTCCCCTACCACCCACCCACACACACACACACACATACACAAAATCCTTGGTGAAACATACATCAGTGTCATTTAAACAACACATCACAAACATTAAAAATAAATTAACACCAAGACTCAATGCCTTGAGGTCACTTGCCCATACAACACTTAGACACAACAAAGAAACCAACACCACAGTATACAAACAACATATACATTCAGTGATGAATTATGCAAGCCCTGCTTGGGCTCCTGACCTCACTAAAACACACTACAACACTCTACAGACCATACAGAACAAGGCCCTAAAAATAATCACAGACTGCACAGCTACTACAACCACAGACCACCTGCATCAAGAAACCAAAGTCCTCAAAGTCAACGATCACCTAGACATGAGAGGCACCCAAACTCTCGCGGCAGCTTCCACAAACCCACAACATCCACTATACTACATGGCAGCACATCCATACACATCAAGGAACATCAAAACAACACACAGCACACGATATCATACACAAATACTGTCATCTCTCCCCCCTCGCCTGCATCAGACCAGCTTCCAGAAGCATATCCATACTCAGCTCACTCTCTGCTCCATTCAGTCACTGAAAGACAACACACAGCTGTTTGCACGGCCTCCTGATATCTACCCTTCTGAATCCTATCTCCCTCGTGAGGACAGGGTCCACCTGGCCAGGCTGAAATGTGGGCATCACACAGCCCTCATAAGTTACCAGAAGAGGCTGGATGACTCCGTCGCTGATGCCTGTCCAAAATGTAATACAGCACCCCATGCTATTAAGCACATTATGGAAGACTGCATTGCACACAATCACCTACGCCAGCAACACAACTTACACTCCTTGAGAGATTCTGTGGGAAAGCCCTGTCTCGGCCATGGCCTTCCTTAGGGACTTGGGGCTGTTTGGCCAGACTGCCTAGGGAACTACTACTAATACAGTTCATTCACTCTCATACTCCTCTCTACCCTGGTGTGCGATAAGCTATCTCCATCTCCGGCTCATTTGCTCTCCAAGTCCTCTCTACCTTTAGAACCACATACACACAAATCACACCGTATAGGAAAAATACCAAGAAAAATACAACCTGCAACCTGTCCTGCCTGGTGCTGCCATATCTCTGCTCTCTCTCAGCTGGGTCTGATTCTGTCTCTCCTCTCCCTAGCATCAGTCTATCGCCTGGGGATACATGGGTATATTAAAGTCACTCAGGCGGTCCCGATTCTGTCTTTCCTCTCTCCCTAGCATCAGTGTCTCTATCACCTGGGGAAGCACAGGAACATTAAAGGTGCCTAAGGAGTGGATGGCCTACCACAGTAACGATATACAAGAGCCGCCATAACTGCTTCATCATCCCTACTACATCACCTACAAATACATGCCACAGCCTCGTATTCTGTGTGGCTTCGGACGCTTCCTAACAACTCTTTCTTAGCCATTTAGTCTACACATTTCACTTTAATCTTGTTACTGATGCTGACTATCTTTATTAAAACTATAAAGTGCATGCGTGAGAAATCTTGGGTAAAAAAAAAAAAAGGCGATAAAGTAGGCTAAATGCTCTAGGAAGCTTCCTGCGCCACTTTTGACCCAGATGCTGACAGCTTCTCTGAGTTGCCTTTCTTGCTCTCCAGGATTGCCGTCTTGTTCTCTTAACTTGTCTTCTATTGTTGCCATCTCGCCATCCAAGGTTGCCATTTGTCATCCCACGTTGCCATCCCGTCTTCTGCTGTTGCCGTCTTGTCATCTTCGGGTGCCATCTCGTTGTCTGCAGTCGTTTCGTTGTCAAGTGCCATCTCGATGTCTAGGGCTGTCTTGGCTTCTGCGGTTGCCATAGAGTTGTCTTTGGTTGCCGTTCTAAGTCTGTGGGGTTGATACCCAGCTGTTGCTGTTGGTTTCTGTGAAGGAAGTTGGCATTTAGCCGACACTTCTGTCTATACGTATTAAACTACAAGAACTTGACTCACCACACACTCTGCCCTACTATGTCACAGGGGTTGACGCCAGTGAGGAAGTGTGGCCAGAAAACTTTGCCCCAGCTACCTAATGGTGGACTTGGTGGGAGGCGTGATGCGGGCCATGTGGGTGCAGTTTTGGGACCAGAATGAGATGGGGCTCAGATCTGTGCCAGACGGAACAGGGCATTGTACAGGGAATATATATATATGGTACGAGAAATGCGGAAGGAGAAAGGATAGCAGACAGGAAACAATGTGTAGTAGTCAGTGGTCAGAGGTGGGAGTGGCCTGATGGCAGAAGTGGAGTTCCTCTAGGGTCAGTGCTGGGGCCGTTATTATTTATTATATATATAAATGATTTGCTAAAAGTTATAAAGAATAGGAGTGTGATATATTTATATGCAGATAATACTAAGTCATACAGACAAATTATAAATCAGGATGATAATGTCAAACTTCAGGATATAGATTCTATGAAGAGGTGGTCAGCAAAGTGATTATTCGTGTTTCACACCAAAAAATGTAAGCATATGAGAATTGCAATGGCAAATATTTCGAATGATAGATACCAGATGACAGAAAAAAATGAAGAAAGTAAATTTTGAAAAGGACATTGGGGTTATAGTTGATAATAAGCCAAGTTCTTCACACCATCCTGCAGAATTTGTCAATAAAGCAAATAAATTAGTTTGGCTCATAAGAACTTTTTTATCTCTAGATGAAGGAATATTCAAATCCCTTATTGTGACATTAGTTAGATCACATTTAGAATATACCAGTCAGGTTTGGTACCCATATCTAGTTAAAGATATTGATACTGTTGGTAATGTACAGAGGCGAGGTAATAAGCTGGTACCAACACTGAAAGACCTGGGACACGAGGAGAGGTTGAGAAGGCTGGGTATACCAACACTGGCAGACACAAGGAAGAGAGGTGAAATTACTAAAACCTTTAACATTCTCTGTGGAGTGTATGACCATGAAGTGTGTGATGAAGTTTATTTTGAGGGAGGACCAAACAAGAGGTCATAAAAAAAAAATAGATCAAGGCTAGAAATACAGAGAAATTCATTCTGTAACAGTAATAAATAATTGGAATATTTACCCCAGTGTGTCAATGATTCAAAGTCAATACCTCAATTTGAGATTAATTTAGATAAAACTTGCAAAAATCAAGACTTTCTAATTATAGAGATGAAATACAATATAATAAAATAATCTCGACTGTCGCCTCTACTAAAAGTCCAGCAGAGAAACCACAGCTGGATGCACAGACGTAAGCCTCTTCCAGAACATCAACTGTGAGGTATTGTGAAATACAATAGTCTGAGAAACTGAGTTACTGTGAGATACTATAGTCTGAGTTACTGTGAGTTAGTGAGTTACTGTGAGATACTGTGAGATATTATAGTCTGAGTTACTGTGAGATACTAGAGTCTGGGGAGGCAATGAACATCATTGTGTGCAACATGCTCTTCAAGAAAAGAGAGAGTAAGATAATTACATATGAGTCCGAGAGTAACAGCAGCCATGTCGATTACTTCCTGGTCAGGAGGTTTAATAGTTTAATCAAGGATGTAAGTTATAAAGAGCAAGGAGTGTGGTCAGCAACACAAATTACTGCTATGTGCCACGGTGCTTTAGGAGCAGGTGGTGAAGCAGAGGACCTTCACACCCAGAAGGACAATATGGAAGTTGAACACCAAGCAGTAAGGGATGCCTGTTATATCGACATGAGTATAGTGGTGGCTGAACAAGGAGCTATAGGCAGTGTTAATGAGCAGTACACAGCTATCAAAAAGTTTCTTTAGAGTTACTGATGCAGTGTGGAAGGACAACGGGCCCAACATAGGAAGGTTGTATGGTGGTGGGATGAGTGTGAAGAAGCCGCAGTTAAGGTGTAGAGAAGACTCTTCCGGGAATGATAAATGAGTGGTAACAGAGAAGAATACTTGGCCAGAATGGTGGTACAGTATATGGGGCAAAATCTAAGTCTCAAAGACTTAAGTGGATAGCCTCAATAGTGCCAGACGGAATAATATGGTATTTAAGAGGGCAAATCAAATGAAGAGGGAAAACAGGGATATCATACAGTAGGTGAGCAGTGTATAAAGAACGATGAAGGAAAGGTAGTGGTGGACAGTGAGGAAATTAAAGGTAGTTGGAGAGAGCATTATATCCGGTTACTGAATGAATAAGGAGTCATACTGGAATAAAAAAAGGTTTGGAGAGAGCCCGGTTGTTGAATGAGGAGTTTGAATGGAAGAGGGAAGGTTTGGAGTCACTGGATCCAGTGTTTGGCCCTTGACCTTTGATTGATGCTGCTACTGTGAGCAGAGCAATAGGCAGGATGCAGTTGGCGATGGCAGCAGGTGTGTCTAGGTTGACTGTTGGAATACTGAAAGTCTCAGGACATATGAACAGTGGGTTTAGTAACTGATTTGATAAATTTGATTATAAATGAGTGTGTTGTCTCAGATGATTGGCTGAAGAGTGTGACTGTAAATGTGTACGAGGGGAAAGGTGATGCCCTTGAAAGAGGAAATTATAAAGACATAAAACTTGGAAAGTATGATATGAGAATATTGATGAGATGCAGTTTCGGTTTATGCCTGGCAAAGGGACCACTGATGCCATATTCAGTGTCCGACGGCTTCAGGAAAAATATACTGGAAAGAAAAGGAATCTGTACTTTGTTTCTCTGGATTTGCAGAAGACCTCTAACAGAGTTCCTAGGGAGGCAAAGTTGGCAGTGAGAAAGCTGGGGATCGAGAAGTGTTGAAGGGAGAGGTGGTGGGGCAGCAGCGAAGATGGAGAGGGAGGTGGTGGCAGCATTGAAGTTGGAGGGGGAGGTGATGGGGACAACA
>JAGKTI010015198.1:0-10153 GCA_018397915.1 Birgus latro | reverse complement strand
TGTGTGTGTGTGTGTGTGTGTGTGTGTGTGTGTGTGTGTATTTACCTAATTGTATTTACCTAATTGTGATATACAGGAAATGAGCTACGCTCGTGGGGTCCCGTCTCTGTTTCTCAATAAGTCAAATTTTGCCTTAAACTCATTTAAGTTTTTAGACTGGACGATCTCTTTGTCCAGGCTATTCCACAGGTCTATACATCTATACGGAAAACTATATTTCTTGATGTCCTTCGAGCAGCTTGGCTTCTTTAGTTTCATTCCGTGTCCTCTTGTTGCTCTCTCATCCCACACAAACAGATTTTCTCTGTCAATTTTATCTACTCCTATCATGGTCCTGAACACTGCAATCATGTCACCCCTCTTTCTCCTTTCCTCTAAGGAGGGCAAATCCAGCCTTTCCAGCCTCTCTCTGTATGGCAAATCTGCCAGACTAGGGACCATCTTGGTTGCTGTTCTTTGTATTCTCTCAATCTTGGTTATATCTTTCTTTTTGTGTGGGGACCACACTACTGCTGCATATTCTAACCTGGGCCGGATCATGGCCACTATCAATTTTTTCATCATCTCCTCATCCATGTAATGAAATGCCACTCTTATATTGGTCAAGAGTTTATATGTCTCTCTCACTATCTTATTTATGTGCTTTTCAGGTGACAAACTATCCTGGACCAGCACTCCCAAATCTTTCTCTTCTCTCGCTTTTCTAATTGGTTCATTACCCATCAAATAATTCAATGATGGCCTCTTGGTACTTTTACCCATTTCCAATATTTTACATTTTTTTGCGTTGAATTTCATTTCCCACATCCGGCTCCAATCATATATCCTATCCAGATCCTCCTGTAGCATTTTACAGTCCTCTTCAACCTCTACCTTTCTCAAGATCTTTGCATCATCAGCAAACAGGCTTGCGTAGCTGTTCACTCCATCTACCATATCATTTACATAAATCAAGAACATTACTGGTGCCAACACCGAGCCCTGTGGGACACCACTTGTTACTTCCCTCCATCCAGATGTCCTGTCCTTTATTACTGTCCTCATTTGTCTGTCACTCAGAAAGTCTCTCATCCATTCCAGGAGGCTTCCCTTAAGTCCTCCTATATGCTCTAATTTCCATAATAGTCTCTTGTGGGGTACTTTGTCGAAGGCCTTCTCCAGATCTAAGTACACACAATCCACCCAACCGTCTCTCTCCTGTAGCACGTCAATCGCCCTTGAGTAGAAGCTCAACAAGTTGGAAACACATGACATTCCACTTCTGAATCCAAACTGACTTTCAGTCAAAATATTCATCTCTTCCAGATATTTTATCCATCTATCTTTCAGGATTCTCTCACACAATTTCGCAACCATACTGGTTAGGGACACTGGTCTATAATTCAGGGGTTCTTCCTTGTTTCCTCCCTTATAGATTGGCACCACATTTGCCCTCTTCCATTCCCGAGGCACTTTCCCCTCTTCCAAGGAGCACACAATTAAATTGTGAATCTTATCCGCCAGTTGTTCTCTGCATTCCTTCAGTACCCAATTAGAGATTCCATCCGGTCCTGGGGCCTTCCTTACATCTTGAGCTTCCAGTAATTTATACACTTCCTGCACTTCCACTTTTATATCTTTTATCACTACATTTCTTATCATTCCCTCTCCTTCCACAAACTCCCTTTCCTTAGTGAAAACCGACTGGAAACATTTGTTCATTACTTCAGCTTGCATTACTGCATCCTTGTAGACCTCTCCTTCTACTTTCAGTTTGGTGATTCCTTCCCTTTGCTTCAATTTGCCATTAACAAATCTATAAAACAATTTGGGTTCATCCTTACATTTGTCAATTATACCTTTTTCAAAGTTCCTTTCTTCCTCTCTACGTATTCTTGTATATTCATTTCTAGTTCTTTTATATTCTTCCTTTTTCCTGATATTACTTCTCTTTTTCCATTTGTTCCATGCCATGTCCCTCTCTTTTTTCGCTATTATACACCTTCTATTAAACCACACCTTTTTCCTGTTTTCTTTCCCACTTACTCTTGGCACATATTTTTCCACACCCAGATTGTAGAGGTCTAAAAAGATATCCCACTTCCTCTGTATCTCTCTTGTTTCTCTGAATTTTCTCCAGTCCGCATTTTCAAAAAATTTTCTCAATTCTGCAAAGTTTGTTTTCCCAAAGTTGTATCTTCCTTGCCTATAAAGCTCATCTCTTGGCACCACGTTCCCTATTATCATCTGGAACTCAATGACCACGTGATCACTTTTTCCTATAGGACACAGATAATTTAATGATTCAATTACATCAGGTTCTTTGGATAGTAGCAAATCTAATCTTGCTGGTGTGTCATCACCTCTGAATCGTGTCTCTTCTTTAACCCACTGTGTCATTACATTATTCATTGCTATATTTAACAATTTAGTGCCCCACGAATCTTCGCTGCCTCCTGAGTCCCATTCCTCCCAGTTCACCTCTTTACAATTAAAGTCACCCATTAGGATTATATTGTTGCTTTTCTCGATCACTTTCTGTAGATGACTAAGCGTGTGTGTGTGTGTGTGTGTGTGTGTGTGTGTGTGTGTATCGTATCATTCATAAAAGCTCCAACATGCTTGCATGTTTCCCTGCATAACGTCAAGATACTGTTGGGTGCACAGTGGCACATATTAGCCTAAAGATTGATAGGAATATATTTCATCACACACTGTCAGAGCCAGTTGGATATAAAAATGAGTTGATTCAGTGCTCTTCCCCCTCTCCAGGGGCATGACTGCTCAAGAGTCACAGTTTACGGGTGAGCAAAAGGATGGCATCCTTTTATTTTATTGGTTTATTGGTTTATCTTTGACAGGGACCTTGGATTTGGAGGAGTGGGGTCAGTTCCTGCACAGGAAGGAGCGCATTTATACTGATTTTGATGACATCCGGAAAGAAATAGAGAATGAGACGGTGCGCGTGGCTGGCACCAACAAGGGCATATGCAGTGAGCCCATACGCCTTAAGATTTACTCCAACAGGGTTGTCAATCTCACTGTTGTTGACCTGCCTGGGATTACTAAGGTGAGGTTTCATAATCTTGCATTTTTAGTGTTTCTTATGGACCTGTATCTGTCTTTATATTTACCCATCTCTGTAAATCTGTTTTTATTTATCTCTCATTATCTGTCTGTTGTTATCTATTAATCTATATGTGTGTTATATTTTTACCTTGTCATATAAATCTGAATTGTTGTGTTACTTCCATTTTCATGGCTACATTGCCTTCCATAAATATTTTTATGTTTCATGATTTTCAGCTTATCTATTTTTATCAGCACTCCTGAGTGAGATTCGGTTTAGGTGTTTATGATCAACTAGGTCATTTGAACTAGGTAGAGCTTTTTTGTCTTTGTACATTTATTTCCTGTAGCTCAGTAACAGAATAAGACAATACTACATCTTAACATCCTTCCCATAGACCCCTGTGAATAGCACCGTAATCTAGTGTTAATAGTGTTACAGCTCAATATTCAAGATGGGAAGATGTCTGGTTTTCACTTAATTACAGTAAACAGAGTACTGTATACAGTACTAGTTTTGCTGGTATACGTGATAATTGCTTGGTCTTTGAAATAGCACTGTTAAGCTCATGGTGAGACTTCAAATGCAACTAGGTGCCAGTGGGAGACCAGCCTGAGGACATTGAGAGTCAGATCCGTGATCTGATCCTGTACTACATCGGAAACCCCAACTCCATCATACTGGCAGTGTCATCAGCCAATACGGATATGGCCACATCAGAGAGCCTCAAAATGGCCAAGGAGGTGGACCCTGATGGACGAAGGACCCTGGCAGTTATTACCAAACTGGATCTTATGGATGCAGGTTGGTCATGTGGTTGTTTGGAGGGTTGTGTGGCATGTTGGGGATCTGCTTTCTTTAAACATATGTTTGGTTTTTACTGGACAAGTCCATCTGGTGTTAGCCTAAGTACAGGGTGTCGTATATAGTAAGTCTAGAATCATACAAATCATACGAAAAATATTAACAGTACAAAACATTTTATTCTCGGAATGTGCTCAGTGTGTTCACCATTATTTGTGATGCATGAATTTAGACATTATATCCAGTAAGCATCTTGAGTCTTAAAAAGAAACATGAACTGATTATTTTACCTTATTTCTTCATATTTGTGGAACACCCTGTACAATTCCTTGGTGTATAATAGCAGAGGAAAAACTGCTTGAGATTTTTTGAAGACTTTGATTGCTACGTTTTCTCTCAGCTGAACTTCTTATTTGTGGAACACCCTGTACAATTCCTAGGTGTATAATAGCATAGGAAAGACTGCTTGAGATTTTTTGAAGACTTTGACTGCTAAGTTTTCTCTCAGCTGACCTAAGTCTTGTGGTGTTAGCTTTGATACAGTATCCAAGCACACCAACTGTAGCAGAAGGATTAAAATACAGTATGCAAAAAGAAGGTCAAGAATGATTAAGTTGCTATCCACAACAATACCAAATGCAGAAAGTAAAAAATATTACACAGTACAGACAGAATTCTATCCACATATTCCTTGTATGCGACAGAAATGGAATAGAATAAATGGGAGTGGGGAGAGGGGAGCACTGAAAATCCTTTATATAAGTTAATGGCATAAGGATGTTGCTACAAACAGCTTTGTAGCTTTGATGTGGAAGTGAAGTAATTGATACCTATTTTGAGATGAGAGAAATCAAAGAGCCTTTCTTTGGATAAATATCATGTATAATATTACAGTACCTGTATTGTACTTGCTTGTTAGTAAGGATAAGAACTTTAAATATGAATAGGTATCGTAACATGGAAGTACAGTTACTGACTTCTCGTAAGGTTATAACCTCTGGAACTGTTTACTGCAAGCAGTTTAATATATGCAACACCAGTAATTATCGATTCTCCTTATGTACAGCATAAAGATTATGACACAAAATGCGCTACTTTGTCACGGCAGGGACTGATGCTATTGACATCTTGTGTGGTCGTGTCATACCTGTCAAGCTAGGGATCATTGGTGTGGTCAACCGGTCACAACAAGACATCATTGACAGCAAGGTGAGCAGAACTGTTGTGGGCAGAAACAACTGATGTGAGAGTTGTGGCATGTGTTGGTCAGCAATCTTCCCAGTTTTGTCTGAAGATTATATCGGATTATTGTAATTTGGCACAAATCTTGAATAGTTTGACTTTTTGCTCAGTAATCTTCCCACTTTTGTCTGAAGATATATCAGATTATTGTAATTTGGCAGAAATCTTGAATAGTTTGACTTTTTGCTCTGTATTCACTAAACCTTAGGAAGATACTTGGTTCCCTGACTGTACACAGGGTAGGCAGGTATATTCTGCTTACATCAAATGAAAAGAGTTGATACAGTCCACAGGTCCTGGACTAAACTTACTACTTAAATACATTAAAAGAAACAGCGCTTATGGAAGAATGGACTTAATGAAAATGATATATAAATGGTATAGTAAACTTTTTAACATGCTGCTCTTTAAATGCTAACCTGTCCTGTATTACTCCCTGCAAGTTGTAGGGGTCCAAGGCATGGCTATTGTGTTCCATTACATTTAAGGACAGATGACCAGACAGAAAACATTCAGTCACAAGTGCATAGAGTCAAACTGGGGACAGGTCCAAGCTAAAACTCTACATTTTTTTATAGATCTCATTACACAACTTAGTTTGTTTTTCTCAGCACCTTCCAGTAGCTGTTGGAAAGTATGTAGCTATTTGTGGTACTTGGTTTAGCTTCCAGTCCATAGAAAACATCAGCTTTGCCACAGCCAACAACAGTGTAGGGATTCCTTAAAAGGAAGCATGGTGTCATTTTTATGTGTATATGACCAGGCTGCTGCTCCTGGTACTTAATAAAAGCATTGTCTCTCCACAACAGTCAATCAAAGATGCGCTGACAGACGAGGCAGCATTCCTACAACGTCGCTACCCAACTCTGGCCAATCGCAATGGCACACCCTACCTGGCCAAGACATTAAATCGCCTCCTTATGCACCACATCAGGGACTGTTTACCAGATCTCAAGGTAAGCCCATGGAAGTATGTTTGTTTTAGTAACCTCTTCAGTATGATGACAGTGCTTTGATTCTTTCTGTTCCACATTGTATATCCTTCTTTATTACATACAGTGCACTTTAATCAGAAGTCTCCAAATTTCATTCATCAGTCTTTTCTTTCTAGTAATTCTTGTTCTTTTCTACCAGACAGTTTTATTCAGCTTAGAAGAACATGCAAGAAGTGAAGGGGTTAATGGCTACATGTAACACATACTCTTGGAAAAGTCTTGCCTAAGTTGAGTAGAATTGTTAGGAGATGGCACGAATAGTGTTGGAAGTACTTCCCTGGGCAAAATGAGGTGTGGGAGAAACTAATCAACAGCTTGGCCAATGAAATTGGCCAATGCTTGTTTGTTCAGCTCCTGGAGGCAACTAATCAACAGCTTGGCCATTGAAATGGGCCAACACTTATTTGTTCAGTTCCTGGATTCTTGATTGAACCTCGTGTGCATAGCCATCTGCACTTATCTTTATGGTACTTTTTGTTATAGATGCACTTACCTGCACAAAAGCTCCGTCAGACTGCCTGACGTAATGATTCGTTCCTTCCCCCATATACAGACCCGTGTGACAATGATGATGTCGCAGTTCCAGTCCCTGTTGAATAGTTATGGTGATGACGTACAAGACAAGGCCCAGACACTACTGCAGATCATTACCAAGTTCAACGCTGCATACTGCCAGACCATTGAGGGCACTGCCAGGAATATAGAAACCACAGAGCTGTTTGTACTCAGTGAATTTGGCTTGTTCCATATTAGAGTTGTAGATGGCAGTATTAGTTTTATATATACAGTAGTTAGATGTTGATTATTTATATTAGCCGATGCCTGATGATATAGTGGTAGAGTATATGGGTTGGAGGCATTATGTGCAGCAGTCTGAATCCTGGAGGTGATTGGAGACTGGAAATTTTTGTTATCTTAAATGTTGCCAAGGATGTAGATTAATGTCCAGCCCTTTAATGCTTTGGAATATAGTAGCCTAACCTTAGACAAATATAATGGTGAGAAGGAGAGTGATTATGATGGTGGTGGTGGTGATATGATGATGATGATGATAGTGACAACCTGTGTGCAGGTGTGGTGGTGCACGAATCTGCTACATCTTCCACGAGACTTTTGGCCGCACCCTGGACAGCATCCATCCCCTGGCCGGCCTCACACAGATGGACATCCTCACTGCCATACGCAATGCAACAGGACCCAGACCTGCCCTGTTTGTGCCTGAAGTAAGTCATTGGAGGGGTGTTTTGCATCGGTTTGAAATTTTAAAGTAGCTACTGATTGTCTACTCATTCAGTGTGGGTGTCAGTTGATGGTGTGTGTGTATTATCATTGTTTATGTTCAAGTGAGAGAGGTGGTGTGATGTATTATTACAGGGCTTAGTTCCTGCCACTTCTGCAGATGAAATAGGTATTGTCTATGAATGATGTCATAACTCTTGTGGTTGTAAACATGTTGAGTGCATGTAAATTCACCAAGAAGAGCTGGTGCTTTTGAGAAACAAATTCCAAATTATTTCTTCTATTATTAATTTTTCATTATGCAGTACATGCATGAGGTTTCCAGATTTAACATATGCTTTAGCTCTTTAATTGATTTAGACATTTGGAGACATTTTCCAACACACCTGTATTCTGATAATGCGTCATGTTTACAGGTGTCATTTGAGCTGCTGGTAAAGCGTCAAATCCGCCGCCTGGAGGAGCCATCGCTGCGGTGTGTGGAGTTGGTTCATGAGGAGATGCAGAGGATCATACAGTTCTGTGGCACTGAGGTGAATTGGCCTGCCAGGCTTTTCAAAGTTTGCAGATATGTGTTTGGATGAGGATGCTGTTCATTGATGTTTTTACTTCTTGGTTTTCTTATCATGTGATGTGAATTTTTTGGGTGATATGTGCCATAGTTCAGCTGTTACAGTGTCCTGAAGTTGTGGTTTTTCAGGAGGGAAAAAAAATCATCACTGATCAGTGTTATGGTTATGAGATTGAAGAGGATGTTTTGCAATATGGATATGCAAATGCTTAAAATTCAGTTTTTTGGTCCCTCACAATAAGATGCATGTTGCAGTCTGCTGTGGAACATCAAATGATGTTTGTCACAGTTCTTGAGTTAATAGTAGTTGTTGCACTGCACTTTGCAGGTACAACAAGAGATGCTGCGATTCCCAAAACTCCATGAGAAGATTGTTGATGTTGTGACACAACTGCTTAGAAGACGCCTTCCTCCGACCAACACCATGGTCAGTGGGCACAACTTTACTGCAGTACTGATGGTTGGCTTGTATTACCATAGCACCTTCAATTCAGTGATATATTTTTACAGATGGAGACACATGGAAGGGAGTTATTTGAGAGGAACATTTGGAGCTATATGGAGAGAAATGGACAAATGAGGAAGTTAAGGAACATAGTATTGGTGATGTGATACGCTGGGAAGTGTTAGGAATACCATCCTGAGATGATATGATCATTTAGAGATAATGGAGAGTAAGAAATTAAATAGGAGAATGTATGTGAGTGGGATGGAGAGAGAGAGAGAATAGAGAGGTATACAAGTGAAAGTGGTGTGAGTTGGAGAAAGAGCAGCCTGAGGATGAGGACAGGGTGTCATGGAGGAGATTTGTTACTAGCCACCCCTTCCTGTGTGAAGGCATCTGACAGTTGATATACTGTATATAGTAAGTCGAATGTTGAAGTTAGCAGCACTTCCTAGTGCTGCATTGATTAATATGGCTTGCTCGAAGATTTACTTGCATGTTTCAGTGATTGATAAAAGTATGGTCATTTCAGGTTGAGAATCTGGTAGCCATTGAACTAGCGTACATCAACACCAAGCACCCTGACTTCCGGCCTGATGCGTCATTAATGGCACCTGGTGAGGAGGAGAGGACACGTGGGGTGCCTGTACGACGACCCCATGGCAATGCACCGTCAACCTACGAGTATGATAAGGTAAGACCAAGTCTGGATTTTGGAGACTTGAATGCAAAGTTAATGAATGGCCCATTTCATGGGGCATGCTGTTGGTTAGTTCTCACTCTGTCATCAGTTTCTCATCTGTTGCTTTCTAGACTTTACCTCATCCCATCCTTGATTGGGATGAAAAGAGTGGGATGATGAAAATGGGTGCTAGGATTGGTAGTTGACGGAATGGCTCTATGCCACAGACTGTGTGAAGTACAATTTTTTGTGGAGCATTTGCCATGGGAGGTGAAGGTAAGAAGTTTGGAGAGAGAAGTAAGAGGAAGAGGAGCATTTGAGAGAGGGAGTTGTGTGGGGATAAGGTAGTCTGGAGGCATTTTTGTAATGCCCATCCTCTGTTGGGGGTTCTCAGAAGGGAGCAAGGTGTATCATCAACAGTGATGATGATCATATGAATGTTTGGCCTGTTTTTTTAGGTAATTACGTGATAGTCCTGTTTTACTATTATTTTTTTTTTTTCCACCCTGTGTAAGTGAAAAAGAGGGTTAGGTAGATGGTGAGGACTGCAAGGATCTCACTCAGCCAAACCAGATTGTTTGACACTAACGTAAATAGCTAATGTTTGTAGGTGTACCAGTAGGAGAGATTTTAGATAGATATTGAATCTGTTTACTTCTAGGACTATATCAGTTGAACTAAAAAATCTGGTGTTAGCTGGAGTAAGATGCACCTGCTGCATTACCATAGACTCAGGTAAATTTGTTTTTTTTCTCTGAGTTGGTTAGTGCATTAACAGAAATTTAAACTATATTTAACTCAACTCATGGTCCATACCTAGCGTGGTGACCTGCGACGCTATGACAGTCAGGGTAGCCGCACCAATATCAAGGAAGGGCCAGGGGATTTGAAGGTAGCTGACCAATTTTTCTGGTAGTGTATGATTGTGATATTGTTGCTGTTTTTGTACTGCAGAGTTGCATTGGCATTCTACAGTAGTGTTGTTGTTGTTGTTTGCAAAGTAATTAAGCTATTGTGGTGTGATTATCCATTTGCTAGAAAATAAACATAGTTAGGATCCACAGTTTCAGTTAACAGATATCATCATCATCATCATCATCATCATCATCATCATCATCATCATCAT